>JAFEMH010005618.1:0-155983 GCA_022495995.1 Adenophora triphylla var. japonica | reverse complement strand
TATTTATGTAATATAATTATATATGTGTGTGTGTGTGTGTGTTTATATTGGACTTGGAGGCTAACTTTTTTCTTCCCTCTCAGTACAATTTGGCTAGTTAGATATTGTTGATTTAAAACTACTCATTTTGGGCCAAAGCTTTCTTGAAAACTGTTTGTTGATGGTTTGGAAGTAGTAGTTGCTTAAATTTTTTTCTCAACAATCGGGTGTCTGGATGTTGGTGAAATCTCATTGTTTGTGTCATAGGTTTCAATGAGCGTAGTTCCAAGCTTCCTAACTGTCTGAATTTTATATTATGAAAATTATTCAACATAAGAAGCCACTTCTTTTTTTTTTCTTATCAAATCAAACTTATTAATATCTGAAATAGATCAGTATCAATATTATTACTTAGTGAAAAAGGATGTGAACAATACGAGGAAATAAAGCTTAGGTTACTTCTCAGCGCCGTTTTGGTACAGAATATAGTATACTTAATTGGTTATATACAGAAGTTTTGTAGAATTAGTTGAGAAGAAGAAATGTGGTTGATAACAATTAGATTCACTTATGTATCTAACTAGCATTTCATGTCACCTCTTACCTGTGTGCATTTCTTGCGCTTCCTTTTGTCTTGTTGTAGGTTGCTGAACTTGTAAGTTATGTCTTTGTCTAACCACCAACATGCTACTGGATTGTATTCTTATTCCAGGCCACTCAAACTAGATTTTGCTTGGATGGCCAACAATGCTCAATTCCCTGGCAAGTACAGGTAGTAGTCTTGATTTAAAATCTGAAGGTTCTTTTCTCCAAGTATGCTGTTTATATTTAACTCATTTCTTGGTCAAGATAAGAACGTGTGGATGGATGTAGCAAATACATTCGGAGGGTGCTAAAAGTATCCTACGTAGGAGATCTCCACGGTTAGATATCTTAAGATGGTTGAATACATTGACATAGATTATTATTGCACCATACTGAAGAATGATATGAACAATATCAATGGCGGTGCTAGATGTAGGTAAAGATCAAAGATAAAATGGATAGATCTAGTTCAAGCAACGACAAGATAATTAGTCATGTAATGGATGACCTTGTTTTATACGGATATAGGTGGGGAAAATGATTGGTGTAGCTAAGTAAATAGAGCTGCTAACATATATACTGTTGGATCCATCTTGAGGCAATGGGAACACCTTGCCCAGCTGAACTTTGAATATGGACATTTACTTACTAAGGTTTCAAGACTAAGTTCTATGTAATATTTGATATAAAAATCTCGTTGTATGCTTTGTTTGGCTCAAGGATATTATAAAATTTCAAAAAGGGAGAAGTTTTGAGATTCTAAAGTTGTTCGATTTCTATGAAATGGAAAATAAATTTTGTCTTGTTGTGTATCATCCTAAGTTGTTTCTCCATTTGATATGCTAAAGTCCAAAACTATCTACCTTTACAAAATTGATGAACCAAACTTTGATTTTTTTTTGTTTCCCTCATAAATAATATTAAGAGTAATGATACGGTTATGGTAAATAATAACTACTTTTGTTTATTTTTGTAATAAATAATTGTAAGAGTAGTAAAACTGGTATGGTAAATAAATAAGTCAATAAGTAACAACAATAATGCAGTTATTATTCTTAGATATTTTCTATTTGTGTTCCCACTGAGCAGAAATCCTGGTCCATTAACATATATGAATTGAGTTGCCTACTCTACTTGCCTCTTCTTCTGGTGGCCTATCTTCATGTTTGTTATCCAAGAGTTGCTCTCCTGGACACAACTGGATCCATATTGGATGCTAATGAAGGCAAAGTGCAAAATTTTACTTTACGGACGATTCTTGCAGAATTCCACTTAAATGTCAATGCTATATGAGGCTATACTTACTGACATAAGTTCCGCACACTCTAGAATCGTCTTTTCTAAATTGTTGCCAAGACATTTTATTATCTCCAACATTTGTTAAAGATGTAATTAAATGACATAAAGCAATATTTTACTTTACAGACGATTCTTGCAGAATTCCCCTTAAATGTCAATGCTATATGAGGCTATACTTACTGACATAAGTTCCGCACACTCTAGAATCGTCCTTCTTCAATTAGCATTGCTTCCCTTTTTACATTTTCTTTAACTGTCTTAAGACCTTCAGAAGAAAAAGTGACAAAAAATCCTTACACCTTCCTCCTTCAGGCTTGCCCTAATTTTACTTTTAGACGAAATTAGGGTTTGTCGGTTGTCATTGAAAGGGTAATTAAGGAGTTGTCTGTGAAAGGGAAATTTGGTTTTGTTATTGAAGAGCAAATTAGGCCTTATTACAATCCTAAACTTAATTTAGGGCTTGCCACTGAAAAGGAAATCATGGCGTTATCAGAATTGAATGAACCTCAATTTGAAGGTACTGAAGCAGTAACTCTATTTCCTTTTGCTAATCACACATATGCATCTACTTATATAGAAAATATAGAAGCGTTAGGGTGAACTCTTATTCTACGAACAAGGTTCTCGTTTTGCTTATTCTTTTGTCCTTTTACATGTTGATGTTTGGATATTTGTCGATTTGTTTATCTTTTCTTACTCTTACCCTTTATTTTGATGATCACAAAGCCACCTCGGCCACCTATGGCTCCTATGGGCCCTCCTCAAGGTTCTCTTCCTAACATGCCTATGCAAGTAAGTATCTTTTCTGATAACTTGATTAAAATATTTTAGTGAACTATAATTTAATTAACAATCTGTTCAAATGTGCTATAGTTCCGGCCTGTGGTTCCACCCCAGCAGCCTCCTCCATATATTCCATTGCCTTCTCAACAATTTTTTACCTGTTGGACGGCCAAACATTGGACCACCTTCTCACCCCTCCACAAATCCAGTTTTCTCCAACCAATGCAACAGCTGCCAGCAAGACCTGGATCTTCAGGGTATGGCTTGCCACCTCCGCAGGCTTATCCCGTGCCTGATGTTCAGCTAAATCGACCTGTTGTATCTGTCTCACCACAGCCTCAGCAATCTATGCAGATTATGAATAATTACATGCCTGGTTTAAGTGGCCCAAGGATGCCTCCTCCTGTACCATATAGTGTAAGCTCTTTCAAGAGTGGTTAGTTTCATTTGTTGATCACATTTTCAGTTCCTGAGTATGTTGATTATATTGTATCAGCTACCAGTGCCATCCACTGGCCAGGTACCCATAAAATGGAGATGCCACAAAACCAGTTTCAGTCAGCATCCGTAACAAATATGCCCAGTTTACCTCCTGGTGGACCCCCTTGGCAGTCTGGTGGCGAGAGCACGAAGGCTGTTATACCTGGGCAACAGACTGTTGATCAGAATTCACTCTCAGCCAATGTTACTGTAAGGACTCTGTTAAGTTTTGACTTAATTGTTCCTTCTGTTAAATCTCCGTGAACTTAGTGGTTCCTGAATCTTCTTTTTTCAGCATCTACTAATAACATTTGATTTATCTGTTGATTTTGTAGGTAACACTTGCTCACTCTAATCCCCCTGAAATGATCCGATCAAATTGGATTGAGCATACTAATCGTGCTGGGAAAAAGGCATGTGGTTCTATCTATGCTTTTCCATCCGAGTTTTCTTATCTTCTTTTAACTGGGTGCTAGTCTCGGTATGTAGCCATCAACTATTTGGCTAGTACGATATTCATTCTCTTGAATTATGTTTTTTAATTTAAACAAATCATGGAAGAAGCGGGAAAAGTTTGATAACCAAGTAATGTGCTCAAGCATGCGAAGTTAAAATTCTTGCTTATTTGTGAAGGTCTCTGCCACATCTTTCATCATATGTACCCATCTTTTTATTTCTCTTGGGTGTGTTCTTTGGATCCTATAATATTCATTAGAGCAGGTTGTGCATGTCCTTACATTTTTAATGTATCTCAGCCTGGATAGTGACAGAGATTACAATATCCAAAGGATTGTGCCCCCCCCCCCTCTCCAAAGTATGGAAGTTGTAGCCATACATTGGTGAAATTTTATTTTTCTGAAATTCTTCTACTGTGATCTGGAGTGAAGGTTTAGTTGTATACTGACTGTTTACAACTCCCTCCAAGTAGAAGGCTGGTTACCCTGATTTCATATTTTTTATGGTCCATTCCGTTTTATGTGAAGAATCCTATAGCATTCTAGGATGGTTCTGATATTATAACCTGAATGTTTTAAAATCTTTGTAGAAATCTTTTTCTGATAAACCTTGCAAATTAAGTAATGGCTTTACCTTCTTATAGTTTGTAGTTGTACTACTGTTGCTGCTGCTGCTGCTTGTATCAAAGATTCAAGCCTTTTGTGCCAAATGGCCTATCAGTATTTACAGCTGGAATATGTAGGGTTTAATTAGCTTGAATCTCATTGTTCTGTAATTGAAAATCGTTCTACAGTTACATGATCATTTCATCTCCCTCAACCAACGGTTGTTCGTCGTAACTCATAATAAGTTCATTTAAGTTGCTTTCTGATAGAGGGCGAGCCTTGGCGCAACGGTTAAGTTGCTCCTTTGGTGACCATAAGGTCACGGGTTCGAACCTTGGCGAACGCCTCTTGGCAATTGTCAGGGGGGGGGAAGGCTTTAGCAGATGATTCCCTCTCCCAACCCCCGCTTGGCGGGGAGCGCTTGGCGCACCGGGGTTTGCCAAGCTGCTTTCTGATTTTGCATTATCAATTTGATGAGTTATCTTGTCATGATTGTGTTTTTTCTCCCAGATATTATTACAACAAAAAGACGAGGCTATCTAGCTGGGAGAAGCCTTTAGAACTAATGACAGCAGTTGAGGTGTGTGCCACTAATTGACTAATTGTTTCATTCTATTTCTTCAATTCAGCCTTTTTTACATTACTTCTTATCTGTGATGGTTTTGGATGTAATTTTGATTGAGCTTCTTCATGTGCTATCATTTTCATTTCTCTATACCTGATGATTGATTTGAAGAGTTTTATTGTCTTCAAGTTGTGTTGTCTTACTTTTGAGATCGTTCTTGGGATGCAAAATTGTAGATATCTTCCTGTTCTCTCTGGCAGCAGTGCGTTTGATCTCTGAGCCTAAAATACATCTGTATGGATAATAACGGTTGTTTATTGAGGTCTACGACTGACACTAACCTGTTAGTATCTCGTAATGGATCTCTTTTGACCATTTTTTGTCGTAGTCTTACAATCTGTCTTTAATGAAGCATGCTGATGCCATTTAACTTCTGAGGGTATGAGTGTGAACTTCAACTTAGACTTCTCGTTGTTGTCTTGTACCAATGAATCCTTTTCACTGTTGCTACATATGCACTTCACCCAACTTAACATTTCTCTTGGGGGCCACTGTGGTAAGTATATTAGATACTGGTTTTTGCTTCGAGTTCTTAATGACGCCTTTCCTCTTCATTTCTGTTGGGGTCCACTTTGTGAAGTATACATTTTATACTTTATTTCACTTTCCACTTACTCAGTTTTATCCAATGAACAGAGAGCAGATGCAACAACAGACTGGAAGGAAGTCACAGCCCCAGATGGCAGAAAGTTTGTACTACAATACCATCAGTCGATCTTTTTACTTGCTTATTTTATTAATTATTTTATCTTACTCTTACTAACCTCTGACTTTGCACAGGTATTACTACAATAAAGTTACAAAACAATCGAAGTGGAGGATGCCTGATGAAGTCAAGGTTTCAGTTTCAGACGACATATAAATTTGTACAATTTTACTTCTATTCTTCTTTACTTTGACTAATGAGTTTAATTGCACAGCTGGCTCATGAGCGAGTAAAAGTTGAATCCAGCAGTGAAACGCATGAACCAATCAACAATCTTAATGTTGATGCCCTATCCTGCCAACAACTGGGTTCAAAGCAAACCCCACCGGTGCAGATAGCTCATCTCTTTCAGTTTCTGAAGTTATGTCAAGCCCAGTATCAGTGGCACCTGTTGCTGCTGTTGTAAACCCTGGACCTGAAATGTCTCTGGCTCATCATCCGTAGCCATGGAATCTTCTATCATGACAACGAATGCGACAGATGGGCAGACACCTCCAAAGACTGAACCACCAATTCTTGCTGCTTCTGGAGAGCCCGCAGTTCCTACAACATTGGTCAATACTGTAGCAACAGCAATGTATTGACTGATTTAAATGGTTTTGTAAGGTCTGAATATTGTTTGTCATTATCAGTTGTTTGTAATCCATGCCCAATATTTTTATAGGAGTTCCTCTGAAGAAAATTCAGCCAAGGATGTTCTAATTGCTTTGGATGGATTCTCTACCAAGGATGTAGAGGTATATCTGGGTCTTTTGTGTCAAATTAAGTTATTTCTGCCTTTGCAGTTTCATGAGGTTTATGATTTGCAGGAAGACAAGAAGAGAGATGTTTCTTCTGCTAAGGTCAATGCTACTGCTGTAGAAGATAAAGCAATTGATCAGGAACCCTAGTTTTCGAGAATAAGCTGGTATCTTTTTATAATCAAGTTTACCATTTTCTACTTTGTTTGCTTTATTTTATTTACAGTATCTTTTATTCTTGTTGTAGGATGCTAAAAATGCGTTCAGGGCTCTCACGGAAACTACAAACATTGCATCTTACTGGACTTGGGATCAGGTATGTACTTGCAATGTATCAGATAGTAGTTATGATGTTTAAATATGTTGCTCACATGAATTAAAATTTCACCAGGCCATGAGAGTAATTATTAATGACCGAAGATATGCTGCTCTTAAAACGCTAGGAGAGAGGAAGCAAGCTTTTAACGAGGTAAGCTCTAGTGTGATTCTGTATGTTTTTACTGCCATTGCCATTCACTCTGTTAGTATATTGGTTGCTGCCTAGTTTTGTATCTAAGTTAATTCGTGTTCCAGTTTTTAGGACAAAAGAAGAAACAGGAGGCAGAAGAGAGACGTAGTAAGCAGAAAAGAGCCCGTGAAGATTTTAAGAAAATGTTAGAGGTAAGTTGCCTTCTAGTTTTTCTAAATAATTTGGGGGTTCTATATGTCTTTCTTGGACAAAATCTGATTAAGCCTTACCTTTTACTTTCCTTCCTTTGTATCCATATCTTTACAGGAGTCCAGTGAATTAACTGCATCCACAAGATGGAGGTCTCTATCTTTTGATTTTTGATTCTTGATTTTTATTACACATGATGTTTCTTCAAGCTGGCAATCACTGGCTGGGCTATCCCTATACTATGAGATTTGAAATCAATATAATTCATCTTATTAATGTTCAATATGATCCTGGTCCTTCTTCCTTTCATGCTCACTACTAATTTAAACCGATATATTCTGATCATTTAGCAAAACAATAGCGGCTCTCTTTGAAGATGATGAACGCTTCAAGGCTGTTGAAAGATCAAAAGACCGTGAGGACCTTTTTGAGGATTATTTAGTCGAACTTGAGAAAAAGGTGAAGTTCCCTTTCAATAATTTTTTTGTTGATCTCCTGTACCTCCTCCGTCCCAACTTAATCTACAAAAAGGGAGGGAATGGAATCAAGGAAAAGTTGGATTTTGTTGTGAGTGTAGATAGTGGAGTATAAGAGATAAACTGGGGAAGGGAATAGTAAGTGGGTAGTTATTGTAAATATGATAAGTGAACCCCATTATTTAAAAGTTACCATTTTGGATATTGTAATGTAACTATGAGTGGGACACTCAAAATGGATTTTTGTAAGTTAAGCTGGGATGAGGAGTATATATTTAACCCTATATTTTGTTAAAACCGCTAACCTGAGAACTCTTGTTTTGGCCTATTTGGAGTATGATGTCATATTTGGGTTTTGGTGATATGATCACACTTGAAAAACTATACAGTTATATATGCTTTTCTAAGTGCGATCTTTTTGCATCACTTCTTCAGCATGTGAAAATATAAATGTTTTATTCTATTTGAATTTATGATAATGGCAATTTGCATTCTATGTTGATTTAATAAAGAGGAAAAATGCATAAGCGTGTCCAAGTTGCAAAATTTTCAGTAACTTACATATCATTAGTCTTAATAATGAATACTCTTCTACTAGAATGCACTAGTTGTAGAAAGAAAAGCTTAATATGGTGCCTGCTTTGAAAACATTGATATAGATTTGATGATAGAGGTTCATTTGGAAAGACCAATTAGCTTGATAGAATAATCAAAATGATTTAGAAGTGCATTCACTAGGATGATCCATAAAAATATCTAAGAGGATATGAACACCTTAAGTTGATTGAGGGAACTTAAGGCTCGGATAACATGGTCCAGGAAGGCGGCGAGTCCACTATTTTACAAAATTTTTGCCCGTACCTTAAGTGTTGGGGATTTGGGGGATCACATATTTGCCTAGCCCATACTAGCAGCTCTAACATGGGGAGAATAATAATCATGTAGTAATATGAAAAAAATAACACAAAAATTTGGTAACCCAGTTCACTAACACATGGCTACATTTGGGGGCGGTGCCAAGCCAGGATATCACTATAATCAATATATGATGATTATTACAACTTTGCACATTCAATCACTAAAATCTAGGCATGGCTACTCTCCATGAACAACCCTCTAATATATATCTCCTCTCCTCTATAAAGAACACACATACCTTGGTCGTGGCTGGGGTTGCGGGAGTGTCCCTCGTGGCATCTCCTAGAGCCCCCTCGCCCTCTCCTTAACGCTATTTGTGGCTTTCTCTTTTGTATCCTAGCTCTCCGTCAAAACACGCTAAATTATGGCTAAAATCATGTTTATATAGGTGTTGGAGAAGCCCTAAACCTTGTCCTCCAAGAAAAAATCCGTTTTTAATAAGAAAATCAAATCTGGGCCGGAAACGGCTTAGCACGATCGTGTCAGTAAAATCCTTCGGTAGCACAACCGTGCTCATTAATTGACACGACTGTGTCAGACTCCTCTTGCCGGTTCGCTTCCTTTTTCCCTTACTTGAACATTCATATTTTGACTCGAACTCCTCCTTTGTTTAGACTCCTCAGTCTCCATGTTGGTTTAGGCTCCATAACCCAACATTCTCCCTTTGGAGACTAAACCAATATACCATAGTATTTGCCCGTCGAACTTCCACTAGAGAATGATCCTACTCATTGTATCTTGGCAACGCCGAGCACTAAGCTCCTACCCAAGCTTCGCTCAATCTTAGGTGCGTTAAAACCAAGCGACGCTTGACCTCTCATATCGATTCCTCTTATCTCTCTCGTTGAATCAGCACTCCTATGATTCCTTACAAGTCAGACTTTGCCTTCTCCTCCTACACTTTTCTCATGATACCTCTCCATGAAACACGGTTTCCCCTTGTCTCTTGCATCAACTGCTCGTGGTTTTCCTTCCTGCGCAACTATGAGTTGTCATCCTCCCCCAGTCCCCCCTAACCTGTCGTTTGTTGATGGATCTCCTTTTTCCACCAACGGGTCCTTCAACTTGACTTATGGCTCCCTTCCGAAGACTTTTGATGTTGTATGTAGTGGATAACATCTTCTCTTCTCTCCTAGAGCTTACTACCAATTGCTCCCCAGTCGTTCTGCAAGAAGTCCTACTCTTATCACGTGGTCAACCGACCTATACCACTCTCCTACATGCTATTGCAAAACAGTCTATTCTGTGTCCTGACCCGCATATCTCCTCTCTTAGCAACTATTCACCGATTTGCTCTTTCGGAATTGCATTGAGAATTCGAATATAAAACCCATACGATGTCATCGCTCTCCTCCTAAGAATAATGCAAGCTGAAATCTTTATCTCCTTTTCTTTCATATCTTCCACTCCGTCACCAAATTCGCACTAAGCAAATTTCTCCGCGATTTTCTTCAACCCAAGTTGGCCGCCCCACAATCTTATGAACACCTTGATTCATCTAGATCTCTGCATCTCCTAATCCTAACTGAATTTCTGCAAATTTCTTGAATCCGTGCCACGATCTTAACTGAATTTCTGCAACCTCCTCACCATAGATTCCTGCAATCTGAACCATCTGAATCTATCTGCTTCCGCATGCATTTATGCATCAAAATTTTTCGGATGTCTGCAATTGAATCTTGATTTTTTGCAGTCTCCATTTCAATCAAATCTAAGACATCCCTCGAAACTCTAACCGAAGCTCTAATACCAGTTGTTGGGGATTTGGGGGATCAAGCCCACACTAGCAGCTCTAATATGGGGAGAATAATCAACATGTAGTAATATGAAAGAAATAACACAAGAATTTGGTAACCCAGTTCACCAACATATGGCTACATCCGGGGCGATGCCAAGCCAGGATATCACTATAATCAATATATGATGATTATTACAACTTTGCACATGCAATCACTAAGATATAAGCATGGTTACATTCTATTAAGAACCCTCTTATATATATCTACTCTCCTCTATCAAGAACGCACATAATTTGGTCATGGATAGGGTTGCAGGAGTGTCCTCATGGCATCTCCTAGGTCCCCTCGCCCTCTCCTTGACACTATTTGTGGCTCTCTCTTGTGTATCTTAGCTCTATCCGTCAAGCACACCAAATTATGGCCGAAATCATGTTTATATACTCCCTCCGTCCCACGATTATATAGAATTTTTGGGCCGGCACGGAGATTAGGGTAAAAAGTGATAAAGGTAATGTGTTGTGAGTGTAAAAGTAAAATAGGAGAGAGAATGAGTGGAGAGAATAGTAAATTTAAAAAGTGTTATGAGTAGAGAGAAGTGGGTCCCATTTCCATTTTGGAAAATTATTGATTATTGTGGGACGCCCAAAAGGGAAATTTTTTGGTATATTTGTGGGACGGAGGGAGTAGGTCTTATGACAAGCCCTAAACCTTGTCCGTCAAGAAAGAATCCGTTCTCAATAAGGAAACCAAATCTGGGCTGGAAATGGCTTAGCACGACTGTTCTGTAAAATTCCCCGGTGGCACGACCGTGCTCATTAACTGGCACGACTGTGTAAGACCTTTCTTACCGGTTCGCTTCCTTTTTCTCCACCTTGAACATGTCTGTCTTGACTCGAACTCCTCCGTTGTTTAGACTTCTCCTCCTTCTCCATGTTGGTTTAGTCTGCATAACCCAACATTTCGATTCTAGTGCCTAAGAGATGCTTTGATATCTTACTTTTCTTGTTTGTTCTCTTGTTCCGAAGATATCTTTGGTGATTCCGGCTTCTCATTTAAAATCATTTTGCTGAATTTATGTCGATCATATCACAAAGGTTGAGCACATATCTTGACTTCATGATTGAGAAGGTTGCTGGCTAGTGCCTGATATGGAGTGATACTAAATTTTACATGAAAAACTGATATTTGCATTTCCTCTTTTACAATTTCTTTAATAGATATTTAGCTCTGAGATTACTTGTAGTTATTACCCTCTCCGTCCCAAAAAGACGGGTACACTTTTGACTTACTGTAAAAGTTAAGAAAGTGGTTGACAATCTCTTTAACTGCTTACAATACATGGCATGTTCAGTGACTTCTACTTGCATTAGTTGATTTCACATGGTTCTCATCCACAAAGTCATTAGTTTCAAAGTAAAGTCGCTAAAAGAAAGTTTTCCAAAATGGAAATGTGTCTCTCTTTTTAAATGGAAGAGTGTAGTCTTTTTCAAATTTGTTACTGTAGTTTGCACCTTTCATTTTAGTACTCAACCATTTCGCCTGAGTTGCATGCTAAAGTGAATGGATTTTTTTTTTTTCACCTGTTAGTAATCGTGCACAAGGGTTATGGTGGTTAAACTAAATTGAATCTCTTTGTATCTGATTCTCTTCATTAGCATGATTGTTAACACTTAATAAGTATGATTAATCTGGACGCTCTACATATATGTCAAGGAAAAAAAACCAATACTGGATGACATGCCAACCTGTATTGGCCTTAATTTTTTACTGGATTGGTTAGGAGCGTGCCAAAGCATTGGAGGAGCATAAGAGAAACAGGATGGAATATATTGAGTTTTTGAAATCCTGCGACTTCATTAAGGTACTCTTTTAGAAGGCTGCTGAACTTTTCAAATGAGCTACTTATGTTTCTTGGTTTCACTTTCCTTTTTTTTTTTTTTTTTTTTCCCTCTTTGGACATCTTGATTTTGCTGACCAATTTACCTTTTCCCTTCAGGCAAACAGCCAGTGGCGGAAAGTGCAAGATCGTTTAGAGGCCGATGAAAGATGCTCACGCCTTGAAAAAATTGATCGCTTGGAAATATTCCAAGTACATTCTTTGCTTTTCAATTTCTATAGACGGGTATTTGTGATGTCAATTCTCGTAGCTTCTAAGCAATCATTCTAGTTAACACTTCATAATTTTCAGGAATATTTACGCGATTTAGAGAAGGAAGAGGAGGAGCAGAGGAAATTGCGGATGGTAGATCAATTGTGCACTATATAGTAGCTTTCTTCATTTGCATTTTGAGGCTTGTTTTTTTATCCGTTTCTTTCTCTTCATCAGGATGAAATGAGAAAAACCGAACGTAAAAATCGTGATGAGTTTCGAAAGATGATGGAAGGGCATATTGCTGCAGGAACGCTTACCACAAAAACTCAGTGGCGTGAGTATTTCATGAAGGTTAGTTATTCAGTCTTTTATTCTTTTCCTTCCCAAAAGAACTTTATGAGTTTGTTCTATGTACTTTCCTGGACTCTCTCAATTGCTTTTTACACTCTTTAATTCATTGTGGTTCTAGGTGAAAGATTCACCTGCATGTATAGCAGTGACATCAAACACTTCCGGCGCAACACCAAAAGATCTCTTTGAAGATGTTGAAGAGGAGCTAGAAAAACAGGTATATGTCTCGATGATTTCCTTCCCTCAAGTTAAGCAATTGCATTAATCCCAGAAACCACAAGTTATTAGAATAAAGAGAGTTAGACGAAGTAAATCAAACATGGAAGAGAAGAATTGTATTGAATGACTCAATTGATTATGATGCTAGAGATACATATTTATAGGATTACAATGAGGAGGTAATCTCCTAGAAGGAGAAGGATTCTAATCTAATACCTCTGTTCTAAAAGACCCCGCCTAAGGGCGCCTAGGCCCCGCCTAGGCGCTAGGCCCCTCTCCAACGCCTAGTTCTAAACCCCGCCTAGGTCCTGACTAATCCCGACTAATCCCGATTAGTCCCCGACTAGTCCCCACCTAGGCGCTAGGCCCAGCTCCGTCGCCTAGCATCCGCCTAGCGCTTTTTAGAACCTTGTCTAATACAAGGATTGTGTTTCCTAATCTAATACAAAGATTAATCTCCTAGAAGGAGAAGGTTTCTAAGATTGTGTTTCCTAATCTATATATTACAATATATACTTGAATATCATATTATGATATTATATTCCTAATATGCTTCCGCAAGATGGACGGCTGATAGGAGAGTCCAATCTTGGACATAATTACATGAAGACTGGTTGTTGCCGAAGACTTTGTTGTTGCCGAAGACTTTGTTGTTGCGGAAGATTTTGCTGTTGCTGAAGTTACGATTGAGTTTGCACGGCCATGCCAATTTGTACGCACGGTCGTGCAGCCATTGTTTTTTTTTTTTTGAATTACGTCGTGATGACGATAATTTTGCGTTGCAATGAAGAGGAATTTTGTGTCTCATCGACTACGTCTTATTAATGACGATTGATTTTATGTCTCGACAACGAATTGGGTTTGAGGTTTGTTTTATGTCGTAACGACGAGAAATTTTGTGTCTCATCGACTACGTCTCAACGACGATTTTATGTCTCGACAACGAATTGAGTTTTGTTTTACGTCTCAAGGACGACTTTGGTTTGGGTTTTGTTTTACGTCTCAAGGACGAATTTGGTTTGAGTTTTGTTTTACGTCTCAAGGACGACTTTGGTTTGGGTTTTGTTTTACGTCTCAAGGGCGACTTTGGTTTGGGTTTTGTTTTACGTCACAAGAACGACTTTGGTTTGGGTTTTGCAAAGGGAGGTTGAGTGAAGAGGAGAGAAAAAAATACTCAACGTTACATTGAGATGAGTTAAAAAATTCAATAAGAAGAATATTTTTTTTTTGAAGGGGAGAAATAATACTCAACGTTACATTGAGATAAGAGAAAAATTTTAAGAAGAATTTTTTTTTGAAGTGGCCAAAGAGATGATCAATTTGAGAAAGAGAGTCAATTTGAGAAAATTAATTTTAGAAAATAATTTGAGAGAAGTATTAGAATTGGAAGAAGAAGAGAGTTAAGAAAAGAAAAGAAAATGAAAAAGAAAAAGAAAAAGAAGCTTGGTGGGGTTTACCCGGGTTGATTGTATTTGAGGGTGGTGTGGGGCGGGGGTGTAGGAGGTAGAGAGGGTGAGAGTTTCGGCCAAGGGTTTTGCAGCTAGGGTTTCGCAGAGAAGTTCTTCTATGGATCTACGCTCTGATATCATATTAGAATAAAGAGAGTTAGACGAAGTCAATCAAAACATGGAAGAGAAGAATTGAATTGAATGACTCAATTGATTATGATGCTAGAGATACATATTTATAGGATTACAATGAGAAGGTAATCTCCTAGAAGGAGAAGAATTTTAATCTAATATAAGGATTGTGTTTTCTAATCTAATACAAAGATTAATCTCCTAAAAGGAGAAGGTTTCTAAGATTGTGTTTCCTAATCTATATATTACAATATATACTCCCTCGGTCCCGGAGAACTTTACCCCTTTACTATTGAGAACGGAAAATAAGAAATAATGTTATTAAAGTATGTGTTGTGAGTGGGAGGAAAGAGAATGAGTGGAGAGAATAGTAAATTTGAAAAGTGTTGTGAGTGGGAGGAGAGAGAATGAGTGGAGAGAATAGTAATTTTTTTTCCTTTTTAGGAAAGTGGGACGCCCAAAATAGTAAAAGGGGTAATGTTTTATGGGACTGAGGGAGTACTTGAATATAATATTATGATATTATATTCCTAATACAAGTGACCTGCTAAATTGTGCTTATCCTGTTTGTTTCTCTGAGCATATGAATGTGGTTTTAACACTCGATAGTTAAAATGAGTACATACTATGTTTTTTGTTTGATGGCAAATGATATTCAAAGAATGTGATTTTTTCTTATTTAAAAGCAAACAGATGGTAGGCGGTGAAGATTTAAGGTTTGATTTGTGGGATACTGGAGTTGGAAAATTTAGTGTACATGATTAATTATTAGCACCCAGGTATTGTATGACGAGGTGCTCTGAAAGGCCATCTGAAGATGGAAGCGCTTAGAAAAGATAAAGAATTGAGAAAGATAAGAAGAAAGTAGCCAAGAGAGAAAAAGAAGCATATGCAAGTAGCGTAAAGCTACTCAATTCAATACTCCACTCTAAATAGCTTTGAAGCTTTACATCAGCATTTAGAGGCTAAACCTATTTTCCTAATAATACTAGAACTTGGCTAGAACTATAATAATAGTCTAATACAACGTGAAGTAGGAAAACTATAAAAATATTAGTACACTAGGACGGGGAGAACACTTTTTATGAAATACTGCCTCTGTCCCAGCAAATTGTTGAGGCTTGAGATTCTTTTGTAACATTTTATTTTGGGGTGGTTGGATAATTTTGGGTAATCACCAAACCAGTTTTCATCCTTCTCCATATGCCGGTTGAAGTTTTAGGCAGAGTGCACGTTTCTTGTGAGGCTGTGGGATGTTTACTATTTATTCTGTTGGGCGTATGGAAGGAAGGAACTCCAGAATGTTTTGGAGTCAGATATAACATTTGCCTCTTCTGTGTAGCAGAATGATCTTTATGGCGTTTCTTTGGGTTTCGACCAGAGAATTCTGCAGATGAGTGCCTTATTTAGAGATCCTGTAGGATTGGTGTGTTACTTTCACTTATCTACTTGGATTGGTGTGTTACTTTCACTTATCTACTTCTCTTTTCTCTTCCAGATGTAGTTTCTGTTTGATCATTTTGATGGACTGTTCTTCCCCCCTTAACTTCTCTTCTTTGAATCCAAAGACCGACAACACCACTTTTATAAAGCCACGTGATTACGTAATATACACAGTAAAACAGTTTAAGTTATCTGCTAATTACCTTGTCTACTTTGTCGTGGCGGATTTGTAAAATTACAAACAAGAATCGTTTGCCTTTCTGCATCCAATTTTTTTTTTTGGTGTTTTGTGGGTAACATGACAAGTTTTATTGTAAGGATGAGTATTTATGGTCATCTTTATTTAGGTTAGGCATTGGGATTTCATTAGTTCAATTTCGGATTGGTACTTGTTAGGTAGGGTATGAACTTAATTTATTCTTCTAAGGCTCCTATGCTTGCTTGGCTTGCTAAAACTGATAAATTTGAGTCAGTTTGATTTGGTATTGATTATATCTTTTTTACATTAGAGAAACTGAGATATTGTCCATCAACATGCTCTTTTATAGTACTAGTATTATGATTGGAGCATTTTCAAATATTTTAATCGATCTTTTTGAGTTATTAAGGCAGCCTGGAAATTTACACATTCATATCTGCATGCATGTCTGCAGTATCTCGAGGACAAGGATCGAATGAAAGAAGCAGTGAGGATGGGAAAGGTTGAGTTTACTCCGTTAATATTTCAACACATTATTGGTTCACCTCTTGAAGCTATATGCTGGTATGCTTTCAGATTGCCATTTCATCAACCTGGACGCTTGAAATGTTCAAGGCTGCAATTTTAGAAGATATTAGCTCGCCCCCAGTTTCAGATGCCAACTTAAAGGTATGCTTCTGATGCTACACGAGGCTTATGAGAGATGCTGATGGAAGTTATATACTATGAAAATATTTGACTCAACTAGGTCCTGAACCACTTGCATATATATTGCCCAGTGTTAATTCATAACTTGTCGTTCATAATGGACTTTATTGCATTTACTTTTAGGGTTTCGAGCATTAATTAAGTGTTACCCCGGAACTTGTAAATTGCATTCAAGTTGTGTTAGTGTTTTCTCTTTCTTTACTTTATGTATATACAAACCTACTCTAATGACTTATTCTCCTTTGAAGCTTGTATATGATGAGCTACTAGAAAGAGTCCGTGAGAAGGAGGAGAAAGAGGCTAAAAGGCGTAAACGCCTTGAAGACGACTTCTATGAATCTTTATGTGCTTATAAGGTGTAGCAAGCGTCCTTTGATACACAATACCTTATTTTCTTGCTTTCTAGTGGTTGAAAAATACAAGAATTGTTATCCTCGTTTGTTCCGCTGATTTTCAGTTTGATTGCAGGAAATTACTTCCTCTTCAAGATGGGATGACTGTAAGGCACTCTTTGAAGATAGACAAGAAAGCTGGTATATATTTTTCTATCTATCAGTGATCCAGATTTGTACCTCTGCTGCCCCTCTTAGAACTCTTATCATGTTTTATACTTCGTATTATTATCAATATTTCTATCACTCCCTCCGTCTTATGTCTTATAATAAATGCCGAATTTGACTTGCCCATCTTAGAACTCTATCATGTTTTATACTTCGTATTATTATTAATCTTTCTATCACTCCGTCTTATGTCTTATAATAAATGCCGCATTTGACTTGTTAATGTTTTTAAGGAATGTGCTTTATTTGTTTGACACTTCTTGTACAATGGTAAAATTGCACCAAAACATTTTCTGTATTTAGAAATGCGACATTTATTGTGGGACGGACCAAAAAGGAAAGTGTGACATTTTTATGGGATGGAGGGAGTATTATTTACTCCTCTCCCTCTCTCTCTCTTTCTCTTTTCCCTCCAAGAATTTTTGTTCTTTTTTTCTTCAGAAAGCCGAAAAGTAATTTTTTCCTTAATGCCATAAGCCCGTTACGAGGTTGGTTTTGCTAACTTTATAATTTACAGACATTTGTGCTTTCAGGGACACGACACTCCTAGGATACGTTACCTCTAAACACATCTTCGCATTTTGTTATGAGTATTTTATAACTCAAGAATCCAAGACCCATCTAGAACTACAGAAGTTAACAAATAAAGGTCTCATAAAAACCATCAGACTAAATCAATTTCACCTTTCTCCTTCAATTGTATAAAGTCAGGAAAGACATACTCCCTCCGTCCCTTTTGACTTGGGATTTTCTCACCCAACATGGGGATTAAGAAATATTAATATAATAAGAGGAGAGAGAATGAGTGGAGGAGTTATTGTGAGTATGAAAAGTAAAATAGAAGAGAAAATGAGTGGGAGGAATAGTAAGGAAATCGTTGTTGTGAGTATGACAAGTGGGTCCCATTGAATATAAAATAATATAAATGCCGCATTTGACTTGTTAATGTTTTTAAGGAATGTGCTTTATTTGTTTGACACTTCTTGTACAATGGTAAAATTGCACCAAAACATTTTCTTTATTTAGAAATGCGACATTTATTGTGGGACAGACCAAAAAGGAAAGTGTGACATTTTTATGGGATGGAGGGAGTATTATTTACTCCTCTCCCTCTCTCTCTCTTTCTCTTTTCCCTCCAAGAATTTTTGTGCTTTTTTTCTTCAGAAAGCAGAAAAGTAATTTTTTTTCCTTAATGCCATAATCCCGTTACGAGGTTGGTTTTGCTAGCTTTATAATTTACAGACATTTGTGCTTTCAGGGACACGACACTCCTGGGATACGTTACCTCTAAACACATCTTCGCATTTTGTTATGAGTATTTTATAACCCAAGAATCCAAGACCCATCTAGAACTACAAAAGTTAACAAATAAAGGTCTCATAAAAACCATCAGACTAAATCAATTTCACCTTTCTCCTTCAATTGTATAAAGTCTGGAAAGACATACTCCCTCCGTCCCATTTGACTTAGGATTTTCTCGCCCAACACGGGGATTAAGAAATACTAATATAATAAGAGGAGAGAGAATGAGTGGAGGAGTTATTGTGAGTATGAAAAGTAAAATAGAAGAGAGAATGAGTGGGAGGAATAGTAAGGAAATCGTTGTTGTGAGTATGACAAGTGGGTCCCATTGAATATAAAATAATATAAACTTGCTATTTTGGGACTTCCTAAGTCGAGTGGACTCCCAAAATGGTAAATTATCCTAAGTCGGGTGGGACGGAGGGAGTATTTTCATTCAGACAAGACAAACCATGGAGTCACAGAAATTCGAAGAACGCTATGGAAATTCAAGACCAAAGATATTTGAGTTGCCACCTTGAGTGGCCTGGAGCACTTCTTTCTCGCTCTCAACCGATGGTGCAAGTAATCATAACACCTAGACCGCGTTTCACATTTCCTTTAATGAAATTCTACAACTTTACCCCTTCAAAGTTTTCACTTTGACCTGTAAAGTGTAAGAGTGTCAGAAAACATGTCTTTAGTGTTCCAGAGTTTACTAAAAAAAAACAACTAAAGAAACCCGATGCTTTTATGAGTATCGTGGACGAGTCAGAGAGATGTTGGAGAATGTCGAAGCGTGACACGTTGAACTAATGGAGGTGTCGGTGCTTCCAAGCTTTCAGCTCCCTTGGTGCTTCCAAGCTTTCAGCTCCCTTCCTTTGGGGTTCAGTTTAATCTTCATAAGTTTCCGTCAGAAATTGTTCTGGAGTATTAGGAATGTTCCTATAGTACTCCCTTCGTCCCTATAAATGTCGAAAAAAGTTTCAAATTAGCTTTTGATCAAAGCAAATTTGAAATTTATTTCGATATTCATTTAGGGACAGAGGGAGTAGATCTTTAGTAGGGATATTTACCTATCTGTTTCTTTTAGAAGGATTTTGTTATAGAGAGTCTCGCAAATCAAAGCGTGCTATCGCCGTCGTAACTATTGCTTTAAAGCACTAACAACTAGTCTCTCGATAGGGTTCTTTAGCAAACATTTAGCAAACAGAGCTTGCCTTTGCCTTTAATGACTGTCGATGCAATCGCAAAAAACACTTGCTATGATCTACAACAACAACAGAGCATTAGTCCCAAAATAATTGAAAGTCGGCTAACATGAATCTTCATATGTGTCATCGTGAAAAAAAATGAAAAAAAAACAAATTACAAGAAGAAAGAGAAATAAAATTTAGAAAAGGAAAAGACGAGAAGAAAAAGAAATAGTGATAACAAAAGAATATACATGTATAATGTATGTAAGGAAAAAAAGTCAATCCCCATCACCCACATAAATTTTTGTTAACCACTCCGACCTTTTCAACGCCATATTTTCATCAAATTCAACTAAACTCATATAATTTTCAATCACCCTTATACAAGTTTGCTTGGGCTTCCCCTACCACTCACCATTTTATTACTTCTCTACTCTTGTGGTCTCCTAATCGGTGCATAAATCGGCCTCCATCTCACATGACCAAACCACCTTGGACGATTCTCTCATTGTATCTTCAATGAGCGCAACTTCTACTTTTCACCTGGTCACTTCATTTTTCAATCGATCTTTTCTTGTATGCCCACACATTCATCGTAGCATACACATTTCCGCTACATTCATCTTATAAGCGTTATAAACGTGACACTGTTTCACGGTCCAACACTTGGTGCCATATAGCAGGGACGATCTAATTGCCGTGCGACAAATTTTCCCTTTAATTTATGGGGCATTTTCGAATCACATAAAAACCTAGTGACACTCTTCCACTTCAACCAACCAGCTTTAATCGTATGAGCCACACCTCCATCCAATTCTCCATCATTTTGAACAATATATCCAAGCAGAAGTTTGGACAATCTTCCCATCGAATGTGTTCATCCATGCCTCCATGCCCAACTCTGCTAATCTTACACTCCAATTATTCAGTCTTGCTTCGGCTCAGTCTAAAACCACGAGATTCTAAAGTTTGTCTCCACAATTTCAACTTACTTTCAACATCCTCTTTAGTCTCATCAATCAGAACGATATCATCTACGAATAACATACACCATGGTATATTATCTTGGATTGAACTCGTCAATTCGTCCATTATCATAGCAAAGAAAAAGAGATTAAGTGCCGAACCTTGATGCATTCAAAATGTAAGAGGAAAATCGGTTGTCTTCCCGACACTAGTCTGTACACTTGTACTGACTCTATTGTTCATGTCCTTGATGATATCAATATATTTCATTGCATCTTTGCTAAATCCTATCAAAGTACCTCTTTTGATGCTTTATCATACGTCTTCTCCAAATCAATGAAAATCATATGCAAATCTTTCTTTTTATCTCGATATTTCTCCATGTTTTGTCTTATAAGATTGATTGCCTCCATAGTTAATCTTTCGGGCATAAATCCAAATTAGTTATCTGAAATCTGTACAATATCCTTAGCCTTTGTTCAATCACTTGCTTCGAAAGTTTTATAGTATGACTTATTAGTTTGATACCCCGATAGTTGGCACAATCTTGGACATCACATTTATTCTTATACAAAGGAATCAGAGTACTTTTTCTCCACTTCAATGATATTGTGTTATTTCTCCATATCTTGTTGAATAGTGTTGTTAATCATTCTATTTTCCTCTCCCCAAAACATCTTCAAACCTTAATTGGTATGCCATTCGACCCTACAGCTTTCTTCGATCCCATCTTTTTCATTGCCATTTCCACTTCACCTTTTTGAATTCTATGCATAAAATATCGATTAACTATACTCGAAGAGATATTTAAATCTTCAATATCCTGCTATTGATCGTCATTGAACAAGTTATTAAAGTACAACCTCCATCTATCTTTTATCTCCTTATTCCCGACCAGAATTCTTTGTTGTACATCCTTCACACATTTAACCCTTCCAATATATATTTTCCTCAAATCACTCATACAAGCAAGTCTATAGATTTTCTTTTCTCCTTCTTTTGTATTCAATCTAGCACACAACTCCTGATTCACTTTTGTTCTTGAATCTCTTACTGCTTTCTTTGCTTCTTTTCTAGTCTCCTTATACTTCTTGTAGTTCTCATCACTTCTACATTTTCCCAATAATCATCTGTAGCATTCTTGCTTGTTTCACTTCCTCGTTCCACCCTGATGTGTCTTTACTTGGTGACATGCTTTCTTTAGATTCTCCAAGGACTTCTTTCGTCACCTCCTTTATGGTATGCTCCATCTTAGTCCAAGTCAGATCTATATCTATATCCTCCATATTACCCCAAATACCGGTAGTGACCATATTAGCCAAAAAATCTTTGTTGATTCTCCCCTTGCAGCTTCCACCACTTGATTCTCGTGTTTACTTGTTGTTTTCTCTTACTTGAATAATTTCTACTTCAAAAATCAAGTACCCCAAATTGAGTTGATGTACTATCACTCGGAATAACCTTGCAACCCGTGTGACTCTTTCTACAAGAATTTCTTACTAAGAAAAAGTCAATCTGACTCGCATTACCTCCACTCCTATAGTTACCAAGTGAGATTGTCTATTCTTGAACCAAGTGTTCATTATACTTGAGTTATATGCATCGCAAAATTCAGGATACCATTTCCTGCTTCATTCCTCTTCTCAAAACTAAAACCTCCATGAATGGTCTCAATGTCGTGTCGGCTAGACCTCACATGCCCGTTAAGACCGCCACCGGTGACCAATTTCTCACCACTAGGTACCCGTTGTACTACTCCTCCAAATCTTCCCAAAACTCTTGTTTAATAGATGTATCCAACCCTACTTGTGGTGCATGGGCACTAATAAAAACACATGCTATGATCTATCCCTCTTTATATTATGTAACTTTACAAAATGAGAAAGAGAAACATTTTTTTGTTTGGTTGTTTATTGGAACTGTTTTATATTGAAATGAATGCCGAAAAGTTAATATATATGCTCCTGCTCATGAATTTGAATATGAATGCCTGTTTCTACATTAGAAGAACTTATTTCTTTATTCATGTGGTTTTTATTTTCAAAATTCCAACGTACTAGGCTCTTCTCCATTATTTACTGTATATCGGCTATAATATTGATGGTTCCATTATGCAGGTTCAACATGGAAGAGAGTTTTTTTAAGGAGATATTTGAGAAATACATAGCAGAACTAAAAGAAAAGGCAAGAGAGAAGGAGCGAAGGCGAAGGGAGGAGAAGGTATACGTTTATAAAAGAAATTCTTTTTGATGAGCCAATGATGTGATCCACCTCATAAATAAAGAAAAGCTATTCAAGAAAAGAAAATTTGTGGGGACTTAATTTGGTTTTATGGTGGCATCTTAGTGGGACTTAAATTTTCAATATCCAGTCTGAGCAGGTTGTAGTTTGTTTCTTTCTTGATTTGTCATGCCACTTTCTAACTTGATGTGCCATCTTCACTTTAGTAAACAACCCCCTCTCTCCGCTAAATCATCATTAGGGATGCTTCTGCCTGTTAAATTCTTCCGGGGCTTTATGTTAATTTACCAGTTGATCTAAAAGCTTAAACTGTTATAAATGTGTGTGCGCTGCGCATTTCTTGTCTTTTCCAGGGAACGGTTATCTATTAGTATTCATCTTGCATTTTCTGCATGTTTCACATGCGTGGAATTGATGAGAAGCACAATGTAGCTTTATTTTCTGACCCTTAACTGCCTGACAGGGGTTTGTTACATTGGAACAAGGCATATGATTGAATGTTTTTTCGACAAAATTTATATAAGTTTCTTAAGAACTTTATCTAAATAAGCTTCAATTACATAGACGAAAGTTGAGCGTCTCTTATTCACTTTCAGGCCAAAAAAGAAAAAGAAGCAAAAGAGAGAGATAAAAGGAAGGAAAAACACAGAAAGGATAAAGAGAGATCTAAAGGCAAAGAGAGATATAAGAAGGATGGAGCTGACAGTGAAGACGGCGATCGGGATAGTTTTGAAGAAAACAGAAGGTCAGGACGAGACAAGGAAAAGAAGCATCGGAAGCGGCATCAGAGCTCGTTAGATGATATGAAATCTGATGAAAATGACAAAGATAGATCAAAGGATTCTCACCGACACAGTGTTGACCGCAAAAAGTCGAAACAGGTAATGTTCTACAAATCCTTGAAGATCAGAAGTTCATTCATACTATACCTGGATAGAGTGGTGCCTCCATTCAAACATTTTGTGCAACTTTTATGTTCGGTTAAGCGACCTCAATATGCAATGTACTTTTCAAATTTCATCAATTAATGCAACCTACTTGTTAGTTATGGAATTATGTTAAAGTACTTTTGACGAATATATTGAATAACGCAACGTCTATTTTTATTTTCTTACTTACGCGCCAAAAAACTAATGGAACTGCTAGTGTGACTCTGCCACATCAACGCCATGTCATCAAATTTAAAAAGTACTAACATGGTGCTGATGTGGAGCTGAAGTGGGAGTGCCATGCTGGAGGTTACTTCAGTTCTTGACGCTGCAAGTATAAAATCTAGTGTGTTGCCATATTCGATATTTTTGTCAAAAGCACACGTAACATAATTCAAGAAAAAGTTAACAAGTAGGTTGTATATATTGATATTAAGATTGTGGTACGTTGCAAGGTTTACTAATTACTCCCTCTATCCCACAATAATCCACAAAAAGACACTTTTCGGGTGTCCCACAATAATCAACAAAGTCCCAAAATGGAAATGAGACCCACTTATCATACTCACAACAATTACCCACTTACCCCACTTTCTCTCATTCCCAACCATCTACAGTTAGAACACATCAATTTTTTCACTTTTCTCCTTAATTCTTTTGCCCTACCTTTGTGTTTATTATTGTGGGACGGAGGGAGTATTCCTTTATGTTCCTTTGGTCGTGAGCATATTGAATAACGTAATTTTCCCTCTTGTATCATGTGATTAACTGTGCAACAGATGGACCAACATGCTTCTACCACCGAGGCAGTATATGATAGTAGACACAAGAGATACAAGAGGGATCATGGGAATGGCTCTCATAGACATGGTGATTATGATGAACTCAAAGGGAGAGAACTCCCCGAGGATGGAGAAGTTTGGTAGAAATTATCTTCAATTGCATTTTTGTTAATATATGAAGTAAGCTAGATATAGATACTAAATATTTCTGATAACAACTAACTGGATTACAGTGATACACATC
Organism: Adenophora triphylla var. japonica; assembly: GCA_022495995.1. Classification (NCBI taxonomy): domain Eukaryota; kingdom Viridiplantae; phylum Streptophyta; class Magnoliopsida; order Asterales; family Campanulaceae; genus Adenophora; species Adenophora triphylla. Next base: position 131,143 of record JAFEMH010005618.1, on the reverse strand, counting down.
TTTGTAGTTCTTCAAGTTTATTTATTCTGGATTACAGTGAAACACGTCTTTGTTTCGTCAAGGTTCATTTTTTTCTTAATTAAGACATTCGCATATTTGAGGAACACCTATTAGTTGATCTGCATTTGTAGTAGCTGGCTTTTCCCTTGTGCAGATATGCTTGCAGATTGTTTCAAAGCTTGATTACATCCTGATCATGCACTCCTCCTTCCTTCGGTAGTGTTGGGATATTTCAGTCAGGTATGGTGTTCTATTTCTCTGTTATATCCATTTTATTTATAATTTAATCTTAAAAATGAGAATTATGACAACTTACAAGCATCTCTTTGAATAGGATTCTTATGAGTAGTGATTACCACTAGGAATGCCTGCCTCCACTAGTTGGTGAATGTGATAGCAGTTTGTGGGCCCTGTGAGTTGCACAAGGCTGATAATGAAGAAATAGAACCTCTGAAAATCAATGGCATCAACCCCACTTCCATTTCCTTGACTTCCCATTCATGCACTAACTAGATTTTGTTCACAGGACTTGAACCTAGGACCATAAACAAATGTCATCCACTGTTTTACGATGCGTAATAACGTGGCACCACTCTACTAGTGGGATTGGTGGTAGCGAATTCGACACTGCTCCTGCAGGAGTTATGCTACTGCCGTCTTGTGACCCGTTGGGATAAATACACATTTCCCCTGATTTGGGAGAACGACCGGGATTAATTTGGTAAAAGTTGGATCCCTCAAAGTCAAATTAATATTAGCCGCTAATAAAAAAAGTGGGGGGTATGTGGCACTAATCTTCCCGCTTGCAGCAGTGCCGGATCTGGTGGTTGCACTGAAGAGGGGGGGGGGGGTTCGACCGAGTCTAAGAACAACCACCTCCAACTGCATCTCAAACTTGTGACGATATGGCTACAACAGTTGTCCTTGCTTCCAGGCAAGTGAATAAGACTTGTACCTGTAGTAGGAGAGAAAACCAAACCAAAGGAACCTAATATCTTATGCATCATCAAATTCTGACCAAGGAAGCTTCCTTTTTACTTTTTTTTTTTTTTTTACTTTTTAATATGAATAGTACTCGTGTGCTTAGCTACATTCTTACTTTTCTCTTTCAAACCAACCATACCAATCAACTCACCCATGAAAAAAAAAAAAAAAAAAAAAGAGAAGATAAAGAAGAGGTCAACTTCACACAATTATTGTGATTCTCCCACACCTTGAAAGAAGAGAGGGAAAAGTAAAATGAAAAAGTAGATGGGTATGTAGTACTTCCTCCACCCCAAAATGAATTATCATTTTTTTTTTTTTTTTTTTTGGAATTTTTTGATCATTATAGGACAGAGGGAGCAATAGATATGTCAATTTTCTTGATGAGTTGATTTACTTGGTTTGTAAATAGTGTACTACCATAATCAAATTTCTCTAAGATTATATTTAAAAAAAGAAAAAAGATAGTTATTTTGGAAGAAATAGAAATAAGTGTGGTTTTTAAAAGAAGATTGAATGGGTGGAAGTTGGGATGAAAGTTGAATGAGTTTGGCATGCCTGGATTTGGTCATCTTAATTGATCATTACACATGTAATTATGACATATGATGGCTTTGAGATGTGTGGCTCTCAAGGTTAATTCACCATTCTTATAAGTCTAATGCTATGATGTTTGATTATACAACTCAACATACTTATATGAAAATGTTGTTCACAATTTGTTTCTTAATTAACTCCCAACAAAAATATCTTATCTAAGTTAATGTATGACTATGAATGATAATTCAATAAAATTAACTAACCAAACCTAAAAATTAACGATAATTAAGGTAAGGGTATGAGTATGACCCTTTTCCATTCAGCTGTATGGCAGTCCATGATTGTGATGGTCTTTTGACACACTTTTTCCATAAGAGGTGGTCTCCCATGAAAACAAGGAGATCCGTCTTATGCATGAGACGGGTCGACCCATGACCCATGGGACATGATCCTTCACGTGGCAGCCTCTTATAGGCCATTTTTTTTTCTTTCCAGGACCCATGGGTCCGACTATTACTTTAATGTATACAAACTATTACTTTATATGTATTACTTTAATGTATACAAATTATTATTTTATATGCATAGGGAAAAACACTATTACTTTTCTGTATATATGTATTACTTTAATATATACAAACTATTACTTTATATGCATACAATTATTACATTATTATGTTATACTCCCTCCGTCCCAGACCAAGGGTCTTCGGGGGAGATTTCACGCTTCTTAAGAAATTTTTTTAAAGTGGGTAAAAAATTTTAGGAGAGAGAATGTAAAAGTTAAATGTGTGGTAGAAAATAGGAGAGAGAATGTAAAAGTTAAAAATATTTAATAGGAGAGAGAATGAGTGGGAGGAATAGTAATGGTTTTTTTGTAAATATATGGAGATGATAAGGGTATAAATATATGAAAAACTTTCCATTTAAGGAAAAGGACTCTTGGTTTGGGACAGACCAAAAGGGAAAGTAGGACTCTTGATCTGGGACGGAGGGAGTAGTAACTAATACTTTTCACAAACCGAAAAAAAAACAAAATATAAAAATTTTAATTTTTTTTTTTTGGCCTATGAGAGGCTGCCACGTGTCAGGGTCGAACCCATGGGTCCTGTAGCAAATTTTTTTTGGGCGGGTCATGGATCCGACCCGTCTCTTGGGCCTATGAGAGGCTGCCACGTGGCAGGGTCGCCCTCTGGGTCATGAAGCTGGTTCAATGGACTGAGTCATGGGTCAAAAATGACCCGTCTTATCCATGAGACGGGTCATAGTGTTCTCACATAAGTTTTTGTCTTTCCATAATCACACGTTATACATTTGTTTCAACTTTAATATTCACTTTTCATTTTTGAAGATGAGCATGCTCATCCTTATGATAACTAGCAGGTACAATATGATAATTGCTATTCATGTTGTTAAAAAATTAATATTTTTTTTTAAGAAATTCAACATTTTATAAATTTTTAATAACTAAGGTTAGGTGTATGAAAATCTTTATTATAAACTTTTAATTTTGGAACTATATAATAAATAGTGAAAAAAATTGGAAAACATATTCGGGGATAAATTTTGGCCAAACTGCTCCTTTGCTCACCTAAGTTTTCACTTTTTTTTTCAATGTGCTCACTTATATAATTTTTGGTCTAATGTCCTCACTCAAGTACGTAATTTTTTCAATGCTCACTCCCTTAACGAAGTCGTTAGTTTTTTAACTGATTTAGGTCACGTGACTTACCTCAGTTAAAAAACTTAACGAACCAAAAGTAAAAATTAACATGACCCAAACTTCGTTATGTTTGGGTCAACTAATAAATACAAAATAATTAAAATCAAATCTTCAATTTAACACAAAAAACAAAAACAAAAACAAAAATAAAAACAAAAACAAAAACAAAAACAAAAACAAAAACAAAAACAAAAACAAAAACAAGAACAAAAACAAGAGCTCATCACTACCATTATCACCACCATAATAAACACAACACCGTCAGCAACAAAACCAACAAAAACCATCATAAATTACAGCATATCCAATTCAGATGTAAGAAGAGAGAAAGAGGAGAAGACGCAAAGAGAAGGGAGGCTGGAGAAGGCGCCGATAATGGTGGATCTTGGCAACCAAGATTTGACCGGAATCGAGTAAGAAAGGGGGTTAGAGGTCGACATGGGGTTCTCGACGGCTTGAAGCACACAAAGGGTCAGGACGAGAAATTGAGGCTGTAAATGGAGATGTTGATGGTGGTGCCGTGCGAGAGGGAGGCGACGGTGGGGACAAATGAAGAGAGAGTCTGACGGAGACCAAGAATTTGAAATTTGTGAGGGTTGAGAAGAGAGGGGATTAAGGCGGTGGATGGAGTGGGTGAGAGGGTATGACAGTGCGCGGAGAGAGAGAGGTTGTGGGGCGGAGAAGAAAGGTAGAAGAAGAGGAGGGTTTATTGACCCAAACATAACGAAGTTAGGGTCATGTTAATTTTTAGGTTTGGTTCGTTAAGTTTTTAACTGAGGATAGTCACATGACTGCACGTGACCTAAATCAGTTAAAAAACTAACGATTTCGTCAAGGGAGTGAGAGGATTGAAAAAATTACGTACTTGGGTGAGGACATTGTCCAAAAATTATATAAGTGAGCACATTGGAAAAAAGTGAAAACTTAGGTGAGCAAACAAGCTGTTTGGCCATAAATTTTTTACTAAATAAATAATTTTATTTTGGGATATTTTTTTTTCTAAATTGGTCATTCATTATTTTGGAGAAGGGTAGAAGAAGTGATTCGAAATCGTAGCCAAATCTATAGTATAAATCACACCATGCTATGAACAGTTCTATGAACAGTTTCAAATGTCAATTTTTTTACTTTGCCCTCACTAAGTTGTCCCTTTCCCATTTTGCTCTTTAAAAAAAAAAAAAAAACACGCATCCTCGAACACGGGCTTTTACTAGTGTTTCTATAAATGTCAAAACTCTAGAAAAGTCTTCATTAAATTCAACCAAGAAAAAATTTAAGAGGAGGTCAGCCTTGTTTCTTGCCTTCTCCCCACTTTCTAATCCTATCTAAATTTTGAAAGTCTTCCTCTAATTTCTCCCTTATATTTTTTTGTTTCTCTCTCTCTCTCGCTCTCTCTCTCTCTTTAAATTTTCACATTTACCCTTGTCATCTCGAGACACTCTATATATTCATTCATACCCACACAGTCCCCTTCCCCATATTTCTTCCCCAACCACTCTTAAAAACTTCATCTCTCATACAAAACACAAATATGACCAAGCCTACCATTACCATTACCACTACCACCCTTTGCATGATATCAATCCTCCTCCTTCATACACTAACATACGCTTCCGCCAGACAGGTTTCGGCCTTTCACGACGTTACCCCCATTGAAACTCCTCATATGGTACGTATTTTTCATATCGTAATCATGAATTTATATAATTTTCATTTTTTTTTTTGGGGGCCAAATTTCAACATTACAATATACAACATAGGGGGAGGGAGGATTCCACCGAGGCTCGTTGGCTGAATTAATATAATTATGGTTTCGGGTTTTTGATTGAATAATTTTGATTTTTTATTTTTATATATGTATGTGTAGAAGGCTGAAGAAGTAGGAAAAAATGACGTTGAGGATAATTGTAAAGGAGCCGGGGGAGAAGATTGTTTAATGAGAAGAACAATGGCAGCTCATCTTGATTATATCTACACCCAGAAGCAGCAGCCTTGAAATATTTATTATTTTGTACTTAATGTAGATATATATATGTATATTTTTTATTGTTACAATAAATATTCACTTTGATTTGTTATAGGAGGAGGCTCTTCTCATTTTCTTATCCACCAGATCAGATGTAGTTTTATTGCTATATATTGTTGATATTGTTAAGATGTTTGATTTGTTGCAATATGTTTTTTTTCTTCTTATTTTAGAAATATTCGTAAATTTGTTCTTTGAACATATTGTTAAGAGAGCGTATATACAGGGGCGGAGCCAGGGGGGGGGGGGCATAGTATATATATAATTATCTTCAAGATTAACACCAGTGAGTGGAGCAGTTCAGCGGTAGAAGGGGTGAAGTTAAAGCCTTTGGTGTTTCTTTTCAAATCCATGTTCGAACCCTGCTACCTACATTTTCGATTAATTTTATTTGTCTTCCATCTTTGCTATTCTCTCTCTCTCTCCATTTCTTTCTCTTTTTCCTAATTTTCTTACATTTTTTCAATCTTAATTAATTAGTTAGGCTTTTCCCATTTTTTTGTTTTTGATCTTCCTTCCTATTATCCCAAGTTTAATTAGCAAATTTGAATTTCTTTTTTGTACGAGTAATATATTTTAATAAATTGTTTGCGTTAAATACTTCAACATTATTTCAATCGTTCTTTGAATTATTTACTTTTATCATTTTTGTTAACTAAAATACATTGTATTTCATGGATCCGACCCATTTTTTACTTGTCCGACCCGATTTTTTTTTTCTTGCCCCCCCTCGGCCAATTCCTGGCTCCGCCCCTGCGTATATAATACATACGCTCCCTTCGACATAATTGCTCTTTGCAAATGTTGAAGTGCAATATTATCTTTCTCGTTTTCTTGCTTACTTTTAATTTGTTAACATAAATTATATTTAGATGTAATGATGCGTGATGATTATAAAGATGGATGATTTTCGTAATGTATTATGATTTCTTATTATCACATTAATAATTTCTTTATTTAAAAGTCTTAAAGTTAACAAAAATAAATATGCATCCTGCTGAGTTTTGTTTTGTTTTTCGGTTGATGACTTTTTGGAATTGATTAATTAATTTTATGAAATTAATATGTTCACTTAATATTGATCCAGTTAATAAAAAGTGAAGCTGAGATAATATTACTCAAAGATAATTTTGTATGCTTGCATAGCCACTTCCACGTCGCAAAATATTTATCGTGTTTTCCTTTTTTTTTTTTTTTTGATCCAAAAAAGGATTTTCGTGTTTCTACGAATAATGTGATGGAGATAAATATAGAGATATACATAAGGTTTATTTTTATTTTTAATTATTATTATTATTTTTGTAATTTTCAAAATTATTACTCCCTCCGTCCCGCCCGAAAATGCCCAAACCAAACCTCGCACGCAAATTAAGAAAAATGATGTAGGAAAGAGAAAAAGTTTAAATGTTGTGAGTATGAAAAATTAAATAGGAGAGAGAATGAGTGGGAGGAATAGTTAGGAGAGAGAATGTTGTGAGTGTAAAAGTAAAGTAGGAGAGAGAATGAGTGAGTGAAATAGTAATAAAAACTTTCCTTTTTGGGAAAGTGTCATTTTAAATGGGAAGCCCAAAATGGAAATTTGTGGCTTTTCGGGCGGGACGGAGGGAGTATTTGATAGATAGCTTTTTTATAGTTTGAAATATATTGAGACTTTATTTGGTAAATACTAAATACAGGAAACGAAAAATACAGGGAACGAAAAATTCCAATCCTGCCCTTGCCCGTCTCGTGTGTGTATACACGAGATGTTCTCACTTATCTCGTGTGAATCTACACGAGATGTCTCGTGTAATTTCACACGAGTCCTTCCAATTTTGGACACCATTGAATTGGACACGATAGACATGGCATGTGGTGTGGCCCTTGGGTGGCGCATGGTGGCGAGGGCGGCATTCCGTTCATCATCTCCGACACCAACGCCGAAACGTCTTACTAGTGTCGACGTCCCTGATATTTGGAGTCCCTACCTCTCTGGTTACCCATGTCCGGAAATTGAAGGTACAAGCACATCGTTTGTTGATTTATTACTTAATTTTGATATTGTTTTCAAATTTTTGCAATTCGAGAATATTTGATATTAGCACCGGTACTAGTTTCTTCCTAATCTATGTCTCGTTTCTCTTATTTATCTATCTCGTGTGAACTCACACGAGAAGCATCTCGTGTGAGTTTACACGAGATGCTTCTCGTGTGAGTTCACACGAGATGCTTCTCGTGCGATTTAAAATTAGGTTTAAATCGCATTAGAGGGAACAAGGTAACGGTGGTCGTGTTTGGCGTTGTTGGGGGTGGCGCCGATTGAGGAGAGCAGAGGAAGGTGGAGAGGGAGAGCTTGGTGATGGACTTGGCCGGAGAGGGCGAGACCAGGTGAGGAAGACGATGGAGGGAGCGAGCAATGGTGTTTTGGTTTAGAGAGAGAAGGTCTCGTCTAGAGAGAGAGAGAGAGTAGTGAGCGACAGAAATAAAAAAAAATTAAGTATATAAATGGGTATTTTGATAATTTACATAGTTCCCTGTATTTTTAATTCCCTATATTTAACCATATCCCTTTATTTTGAAATTTTAGGTATCTATTAGTTACTATATAGATTATGGTTAATTTATGGGTGTTTGACTTGTTTACAAGTTGTAGTAGCCCTATAAAAATGAATTTTTTTTCAAATAATACTGTTTAAATTTTTTATTTCTCAAAATGACTTACTGTTCAAAGTTTTGCCCAAATTGTCCCATTTTTTGAAACTCGCTACACCGTGTAGCGAGTTCCATGCAATTAAGATTGACGGTTTGAAATTTAATTAGGGCAATTAATTAAGCATAACTCGCTACACCGTGTAGCGAGTTTGACCTGTCAAAGGCAAACTCGCTACACCGTGTAGCGAGTTTCTCTTTAATAAATACCCCATCTAAGTTTTCCAGATTCATTTATCTTCCTCTCTTCCTCTCCTTCCTTGTTCATTCATTCTCTCTCTCGTATCCTCCTCGCAACCCTCAATTTTCTCATTCCAAATTCTATTAAACCCAAAAAAATGGATCCTAACGAGCAGCGATTTTTTTTTTCCGCGGTGAGGACTCCTCTTCATCGCGTGTTATTCCTGGTCCCGCCGGTGCCGTAGATTCCGCCATGCACCAGAGAAATCTCGACCGTGAGCAATATCTTCACAACAAACACCGATCGCAACCCAAGAATATATACGGAGAGCGATTGAAGATCTGGTGAAGAATGAAGCTTTCCAAGACGGTCCTTGGCTCTCTGCAATGGAATTTCTCACTTAAGCCGGTACATATTATCCGTTGAGCTCTATCAAGAAGAAATGCCATACTATTGACAGGATGGATCATGTATAATATCAAGATTAATTATAGTTAAATGTGTGTACACTTTGATTGATTTTTTACATTTATGTATGTTCTATTAGGTTGTTGCTGTTATCAAGTCATGCACACTAAATGGTTTTGGTGATCTCTGGGTGACTTTAAAGGTTAGGATATGAGTTTAGTATGCTTTCTATCATGAGTGAAATGTGTTTTGAGTTACTAACTGAGATAAAATTATTAGGATCCTACGGATACCATAAAAGCTTCCATTCATCATAAAGTGACTGAGAGTGAATTTGGAAAAAATATATCTGTCGGTTCTGTTCTGATGCTTCAGAAGGTATGATATATTAATTAGTGAATTTGAAATTATCATTAATACTTTCATCTAATTGTTTGTTTTGAAATATTTAGGTTTTTGTTTGGCACCCCATCCCATCACGATCAGGACGTTATATTAACATCACACTCCCTAATGTGTTCAAAGGTACATATTTTCTTATTTTTGCTGAATTGTTGGAATCATATAGTAAATAATGTTCAACTCACTTGTTTTGCAGGTATTTTCTAAGAATGATGAAGTTAATCTGGCTGAATTCTAAACTCATTTTGTTTACTAGAATTTCCTAAATGTTTAAATTAATTAATGTAAGATTTTTTACGTGATCGGGATGTGGTCACTAACTTGATTATATTTATTTTGATGTTATTTTAGTTTTTAAAAATTATTTGGTACATTTTGTGTTTAGTTTCGTTGCAATTTTTTTGTCATCATTATTTTTAACACATGTAAAAAAAAATTTGATGTTCGTACAAAGGTATTTTGAGCAATAATTTGAAGTTAATTTAATTATCCAAATTAAAATTTAAAAGTTGTTATTGATACACCATTATATGTAATACAAGTAACAATTTTTAGATATTCATTATGATAACTAAATTAACCTATATTTATTGCTCAAAATACCTTGACGAACGAAAAAAAAATGAAAATAAGAAATGTTGAATCAAAGGAAATTATTGGAGTGGACAAACTCTGACATAATTCAGCAACATGTCATCATTTATTTTAACACATGTAAAAAAAAATATTTTAAACAAAAACATAATTCAACAACATGTCATTATTTTTTTAACACATGTTATTTTTTTTATGTTAGTACGAAGGTATTTTGAACAATAATTTGAAGTTGATTTAATTATCCAAATTAAAATTTAAAAGTTGTTATTGATACACTATTATATGTACTAGAAGTAACAATTTTTAGATATTCATTATGATAACTAAATTAACCTATATTTATTGCTCAAAATACCTTCGCAAACGAAAGAAAAATGGAAATAAGAAATGTTGAATCGAAGGAAATTATTGGAGTGGACAAACTGACTTAAACTCGCTACACCATCTTAATCATTATTTTCACTTGTGTTTAGACATAAAATTTAAGTATTTAAATGTGTTTTAGTATATTGTAGATATAATTTATATGTTAGAGTTTTGTTATGTAGGTTTTAACACTTTAATTTCGTAATGTAGGGTTAAAGATGAACGGGTGTCCAATCATTTTTATGTGTTATTGGGGAGGCGATGGTGAACAACCGTTTGATGGTCCTCATTTCAAAAAAGGGTCAAAATGTGCAATAAGGGGTAATTGCCGATGGAGATACAATGAGTTGATTGATGAGTTATATAAAAAGGCGAACTTAGATCGGTCTCAATTTGATTTGGAAGTCATTTACAAATTTCCTCATTCTTTTGATAGCGGGATTGGTGAGTACTTTTCTTTCCGTATTGAAGATGATGCGTGTATGGATATAATGTTCGATCAATTTTCTAAATTTGGGGGGATTGGAAATTGTATGTGGTTGTAAAATTGATTGAAAATCGACCCAATCTAGAGTTTGAAACACGGCACACAGAGACCATTTATGGGCATTCACCAAGTGGTAACCGTGATGTAGGGGTTGGTCCAAGTTCCCAAACTCTTGTATCAATCCAAACACCAAATTATGATGATGGGGCATTTGGGCATAATTATCATGTTAATGATGATCGGGCATTTGGGCATAATGATCATGTTAATGAGATCAGTTCGGAAGATGATGTTGATTATGAAGAAGAGGAAGTATACACTGTTGTAGATGCAATGCTAGAGGATGATGATGATGAATATGAGGAGGGTAATAGTGATTCTGATGTCAATTTGGGAGCCGGTGATGATGGGCCGATTGATGATGATGTGGAAGCACCTCTTGTTCATTATGAAGTGCCGAAAATCGAAGATATGAGAGAGCGGATTATCCCTTTTATAGTGATATTGGTACTTCTGCTCAACAAGAACAAGGCTTGATTGATTACGATCATGCACATAGTTTTCCAGTTTGGGATCCGGAAAAAAGGCAGTTGCTAAAGGGATATGCTTTCCTGGCAAGAACGAGGTACAATTTGATATAAAAAGGTTCCATATTCGCACCAATCGCAGGTTCAGGGTAAGAAAGAGCACACCTCACACATGGGTAATTGAGTGTCTATTGAAAAATTATCCATGCAATTTTTATGTTCGTGTGAGTAGGAAGAAGTTTGGCTATTGGGAACTGACCAAGTATAAGGCTCCTCACTGCTGCTTATATTCTGGAGAAAGTCAAGATCACCCCAACCTAGATGCCAAGTTTATCGGTCGGGAAGTTGTTGGTCTTATTAAGGCCGATTCAGATGTCAAGGTTAGAGTCATTATTGCACACATCTCTAGTAGGTTCAACAAGGTAATTACCTACTAGAAGGCATGGTGTGGAAAGCAGAAGGGCATTGCAGAGGTTTTTGGAGATTGGGAGGAATCTTATATAAGGTTACCCCGCATCCTAGCAGCCATTCAAAAATACAACCCGAGGACAATTGTTTAGTACTCTATACCTCCTCCTCATGTCGGTGAGTTACACATGTTTCGACGGGTATTCTGGGCATTTGGGCCTTGCATTGAAGCTTTCTCTCATTGTCGGCCTGTCATTTATGTGGATGAAACATTTATGCATGGTAGATATAAAGGGGTAATACTGATTGCCATGGGTGTTGACGCCCAGGACAGTATACTTCCTCTTGCATTTGCCGTTGTTGAAAAGGAAAACCGAACGAACTGGTGTTGGTTCTTATATTTGCTTTGCAAGCATATTATCAAGAGTCGTGAAGTATGTTTGATATCTGATCGTCATCACGACATTCTTAAGACTATAGCCGAAGATACATGGTGGCCAAATGTGCATCATCGATTTTGCTTGAGACATATGCGAGCAAATTTCTTGGAAAATCATAGAGGGGAAGGGTTGAAGTATCTGTTTTGGAGAGCGGGTAGAGCAACTCAAGAGAGAAAATTGAAGTATATCTTAGAGAATATCCGTGGAATTAACCCCGAGGCAATTGCATGGTTTCAGAATTTGGATGCCAAAAAATGGACATTGGCACACGATGGTGGTTACAGGTATGGCATCATGACTACCAACATGTCTGAGGTTTTCAATGGTGTGATGAAGGGAGCCCGTGGGATGCCAATCACAGCAATTGTTGAAACTGCCTTCTACCGTTCTGTGGAGTACTTTCAAGTAAGGCATGAATTTTCACTTAATGCCTTAGGAGGCAATCCTAATAATCCTAACATCAATCCCCTGCACCAATTCAGCCAGAAAGTCAATTATCACTACTTGAAGAACACCGCGAAAGGGGCAACACATCAGGTCAGGAGGTTCAACAATCACGAAATGGGGGTGTATCAAGTGACAACCGCACGTCAAGGTGATCACGGAGGAAATATCCAGATTGTCCGACTTAATGAGCGTACCTGCACATGTGGTAAATGGGTTGCCTATCACATGCCTTGTTCCCATCTTTTTGCATGTTGTTCTGCACAACATCTTGATGGTCGAGATATCGTTTCTCGATTTTACACCATTGGGGAATACTACAAGACATGGAAGGGGACATTCGAACCAATCGAGCATGAGGACTATTGAGGTGTGGATGGTTTGGTGCCCAGTTTTTTCCCTAATCCCCTACTTCGACGTTCTGCGAAGTCTGGACGACCTAGATCAAGACGCTTCCATAATTCTATGGACTTTCAAGCAGATAAACGGAAGACTCTGTGTTCATCATGCCATCAAGAAGGGCACAATCGTCGTAGATGTTCGAACATTAGGGAGTAGCAGAATGTTTTTCATGTAATTTATGTTTGGTTTGAATTTGATTCAGTTTCAGTTGCAGTTTCATTTTATGTAATTTTCATTAAACTTGAAAAGTTGATGTAATTGATGTAATTTGGAGTGATTTCGTAATAAATTCATGTGTTTGGTGCATATTTATTCTTTTTATCTGTTGTACCAATTTTTAAAAATTACTTTAGTTATTTTTATGAATATTTAAAAATTATAATTGATATTATTTATAGTGATATATCAATAATAATTGTATTTTAATTATACTAATTAAATTAAATTATTTAACAAAATTCACTAAAAAAGAAAAGAAAAAGAGGTTAATGAACAAATCCAAAGAAATTGGGTCAAGAAAGAAAAGTCAGAACAAATCCAAGGAAATCCAGAAAATTAGTCCAGGGGACAAGTCGTCCCCTACTAAACCAATTATTCCCTAGCCAAGGGACGAGTGTATCAGAGAGCAACATTTTGGGCATGTTCAAGTGAACTCGCTACATGGTGTAGCGATTTCACTAAAATCGCCACACGGTGTAGCGAGTTTAGTGAAATCGCTACACCGTCTAGCGAGTTCACATGAACAGAAGCCCACAACAGCAGCAGTCTTCAGCAATCCCACCTGCAAACAACAAACAACCAAAGCAAAACCTGCTGCAAACAACAAACCATCAAACCAAACAACCTGCTGTAAACAACCAAACCAAACATAAAACATCCAAATAACACTAAACCTGTACAATATCCAAATAAAAACTAAACCTATATAATATACCATAACAATCAAACCAAACCAAAACCAAACCAAATAACATATACATCTACATAAATGTGTAGAAAGTGTAAAACAAAATAAAACGCAAATATCCAAATAAAAACTAAAAAAATAATAGTTTCAGTTATTACAAATAAAAACATCAAAAAAAAAAAAAAAACTAAACTAATACTACAAAGTTTCATTACATCCTAATAAAAAAAATTTGAACTCGCTACCTCTTATCGTAGAAAGACAGGATGTACTTACTCGTCGAATTCCGATGCCGAGACCCTCTTCTAATCATCTCTTCCTCCCGTTGAGCAGGGTTAGTCTCAGTCGGATCGGAGAAGGAGCGGAGCCCTGCTTGTGATGTAGAAGGAGCCCTAAAGCCACTTCCACTCGTATATAGTCCGAAGCCCATAGTGGATGATCCAGGGGAAGGGTCTGCCTGGGCACTCCCACTCCCCCAGCCACCCCCACTCCCACTCCCCCCGACACCCCCACTCCCACTCCCTCAGCCACCCCCGCTCCCACTCCCCCGGCACCCCCAATCCCACTCCCCCAGCCACCTCCACTTCCACTCCCCCAACCACCCCTACTCCCCCAGCCACCCTCCACCCCCACTGTGATTGTGACTGCCATTCATATTATCCATAAACCTGGGTCTGGGTCTGCGCTTGAGGCTCGGGCTCGGGGTCAGGATCTGGCTCGTCATGCAAGTCCATTTGGGGTGGTGGCTGTGCCTGTCCACGACGTCTAACCCGACGATGTCGAGGTTGTTCTACCCCCTGTGCGCGATCTACCGGTGGGGGAGGTGCTGTTATAGACTGAAGGCGTTGGAGCTCCCTAACTCCCGTGAACCCGTGTGTAATAGTCGCCCGCATTAAAGCTTGTCTTGGATGCTCATCCATCTCATTGTCGACATGCAAGCTTTGAAGGGTCTGCACCTGTTTTTATATCAAAAATATATATAAGTACGAGAGACATAAGTTAATAATTGATGTTTTGTTAAAAAAAAAACTAGAAATAATAACTTGAAAAATGTAAAAACTTACCATAAACTCTAAGGCAGGGGCAGCCGACAGGTATCCATCCTCCTTTATATGAGTGATGTTCTGCACAAACTTACACGTTATGCTCCAATACCATATCATATATAGATCGGTGTAACGCATATCGTGAATGCCGTAGACCCCGGAAACCAGATATTGGTGTCGCTGTTCCTAGTGTGCTATATGTTGTTGATGGCGGACGCTCCAATTCACGATATTGTTTCCCCACCAATCACAACTGTGCAACTTCGGGCTAGTGTTGCACGGTTCTGGGACCCACTGCATTAGGCCAAACTGCCCATAACGCGATCAGGCAGATACCACTCGATCCTATCAAAGCATACGAGAGGGACCTTCGCCAACCATGCATCCTCACCCTAAGTGCAGTAGGGCGGAGCGCATCTCCCTGCATAAGGCTGCCACACAACCTGATCCTCGTTTAGCTGGGCCAGCTGATCCCGATAGCCTCGCATGCTATGTGCAGTAACCTCCATCAGATTCCGCAATGCCTGGGTCCAGCTGAAATTTCATAAACAGAATAATTGTAAGAATTAGTTAAAAAAAAAAACAATAACGATGAGAAAATAACATATGATATATGTATACCTGCATCCGAGGGGCATGAGTACGTAGTCCGGATCTCTGAATCGACTATAGATCTGCGGTCTCACACATCTCAACCGCTCCCAAGCCCAAATCTATATCAATTAAATATATATCAAATACTATAAATAATGTCGCAAATTTGAAATCAAACTTAAAAACAACAACATAATGAACATTAAAATGAGATAAACATATCTGTAGAACGTTGAGAAATCCTTCGCACTGTCTCGTCCGAGGGTCATTCGCACTACACAGCTCTCGATATAGGAAAGCGAGCGACGCACTCCCCCAACTGTACTGGCTAACCCTGGAAATATCCGCAAGCAGAGGGAGATAACATAACTTAACCTTGTTGTTCGTACGATCAGGCATGACCGTAGAACCCAAGGCGAGCATGATATATGCCCGTACGTACCTATCCACAATCTCTAGAGCAGTATCCTCAGCGAGGTCATCAAAGTGTGGGAAATGGGTCGTAATCCACCTGAGCTTCAGACTACTCCTATCTATATCTCTGGGATCAGGGATAGCCCCTAAAAACTCCTGACAGGCAGCACGCCAGTCAAGACGTGCTGGGAACCCAGCATCAGTAACAGCATCCCTATCAATCGGCAACCCGCAAATCATGCCGATATCCTCTAGGGTGATCGTCATCTCACCAACCGGGAGGTGGAATGTATGGGTCTCCGGACGCCATCTCTCGATCAAAGCCTCCAGCAACCCATAATCATACTGTACTCTCCCTATATAGTGAACTCCACTAAAGCCACACTCCCCGAGTCTGGACAATATCCTAGGAGCTAATACGGCCGGCAAGGTGCCACCACGACGAAATTGGAGGGGACTAGCAAACTCTACCCCGGTCCAAATAAACCGAGCTTTATGGTCCTCATGCCGGGTCAGAACAGAGGCATCGATAGGCCCGGGATCAATGAAGGTATCCATCTATTTATTTCAATATCAAGGTTGGTAATTAATAATCATATTTTTGTAAATTGTGTTTCTTCTATATTCATTATTTTCTACATAGTACAAGTATTGCTACGTCAGTAAATTTGACTTATTTGAATAGTCATTATTTCCTAAATACTTTATAGGTACGCGGTTATTGTTCTACGAGGTAATGAAATAAATAAGAGAATACAAAAGTGTAATTACTAGTACGTGACATTGTAATCCAAAGTTATCCCACACTTTCAAGAAGTGCCTATGGGGAAGGTCTTGATTTCAAGCCTATATACTAAGTAATACTTCAAGAGTAATCCTCACAAACCATTTATCTCAATTAATTAATCAAGTTTGGGGATATTTTAATCATAAGATCTTAATTTGTATTATCCTTTTTTTATTTGAATAATTAATAATGTAAGGATCATTTTATCAACTCATGTTAATCCAGATAAAATTTATTAATGGGTTCGAATTGTATTATCTTTGTATCTAATTAAATTATCATAAAAATGATTTACAATCATCTCAACAATAAAACATTAGTTATATTCACTTTGATTAAACTATGATAATATGATGGATTTTAATTAATATTCTAAGAACTAATGTCATTACATTTTATAATTTGTTAATGATAGCATTTTTATTGTGTATCAATTAATATTTCTAGAAATATATGTGTATAAACATATTTTCAAAATTTTAATTTAAGTTTTCATAAATTCATGTATCTAAACAAAAAAATAATCTCCATCCAATACAACTATAATTACTATTATTATTATTTATTTATTTTTGTAAGGTTTAATTTTCTTCTATTTTTTCTCCAATCATGCTAAAACAATTTAATTATTTATACGAAAAATATAAAATGCATCGTATATATTTATTATAGGAATTAATAACTGATGTCATCAAAAAAATAAAAAAAATCCTAAATTGCAAGTAAACTAATAAACATTAATTATTATCTCAAAATTTCGGATTGGGACACGAATTAGTCACATATTTGAGACTAATTTGTGTAAATTTTTACAATGTCATAAAAAAAATCCTAAATTGCAAGTAAATAAATAATAAAATCAAAGCTAAAATTCAACACAATACAGAAATTTAAACTTACAATTACGAAAAAGGTTGAATTTTCACTTGGCAAAATCAAAGGTTGGCTGTTTCTTCTTCTTCTTCTTCTTCTTCTTCTTCTTCTTCTTCTTCTTCTTCTTCTTCTTCTTCCTTTCCTTGCTTGGCCGGCGGCTACTGAAGTTGAAGTTAGGGTTTTTTTGTTTTGTTTGATTGAAGACATAAATTGGAAGGGGAAAAGGGATTTTAAATAACTCACTACACGGTGTAGCGAGTTTGACTTGGGTAGGTCAAACTCGCTACACGGTGTAGCGAGTTATGCTTAATTAATTGCCCTAATTAAATTCCAAACCGTCAATCTTAATTGCATGGAACTCGCTACACGGTGTAGCGAGTTTGACCTGCCCAAGTCAAACTCGCTACACGGTGTAGCGAGTTTCAAAAAATGGGACAGTTTGGGCAAAACTTTGAACAGTAAGACATTTTGGGAAATAAAAAATTTAAACAGTATTATTTGAGAAAAAAAATATTCTATTTTACCCCTCATATATAAATCTCTCTCTTCCTTTCATTAATGGTACAAATGTAATTTAATTTTTTTTCTTCATTTTCCTTCCTAAACTCAGTAGCACTTTAATAAGTTAGGCTGCGTTTGTTTGGGGGAAATGACTTCCAAAAAATGATTTCCTGGAAAATGTTTTCCGAAAAATGATCATAACTTTATTTGGTAAATGTTAAGAAAATGCTTTCCAAAAAATATTTTCCGGTGTTTGGTAATTTCATTAAAATGACTTTCAAAAAGTAAAAACATACAATAGTTATGGGAATGAAGTAGAAGAAATTAAGCAGGATAACAAAAAATAAATTTTGACCACCTATTATTATCAAAAAACATACTTCTTTCATTGGAGATATGTTGCATAGACACAAAAACTGTCGGAATCATCCAAATAAACAAAAGATAATTTGCCAAAGTCTAGTAACTGTTTTAGACATAACCATGTTATTGGCGTACTAATCAAATAGAAATTGTTACTAAGAGAAATTCCAGATTTTAACATGGTTCAAAAATAATTAATCACAAAAATGTTAATCAAATGAAATCAAAATTTTGAAACCCAACTCGAAATTACAGATACAAAATCGAAAAAATACATACTATATAACAACAAATCGTAAATAGATGCATACCTTTGTGTAACTCCTACCCTTTGTGAAGTGTTTCTCTCAAATATAGATCTGAAAAAATTATTAAATCACATGAATACAATAAAAAATGATTTTTTTTGAAACCTAGAAAAATCCTACAGATTTGAATGATATAAGAGTTGTAGATCTCATAAAAATCCTAATTAACAAAGAAGAAGAGAAGATAATGAAGAGATCAGGAGAAGAAATGAAGAGGATAGATGATTTATCCGGAGAGACTCAAGAGACGAAGGAGAGGGAAACGGCCAGGAGAGAGAGAGAGAGAGAGAGAAAAAGCGACGTGAATTTTGGAAAATGATTTCCCGAGGGCGTACTCGGGAAGTTATTTTCCGGAGGAAAAGAGGGTTTCAAGGAAATTATTTTCTTTTGACTTGTTTTCCTTTGCTTTTCAAACACCGAAAAATATGGAAAACATTTTCTGGAAATCATTTTGTCCTCATTTTCCCCAAAACAAACGGAGCCTTATTGAAGTGCTCATGAGTTTAGGAAGGAAAAAGAAGAGAAAAAATTGAATTACACTTGTACCCTAATGAAAACAAGAGAAAGAGTTATACTTGAGGGTAAAATATGTTTAACCAAAAAAATTGTTTTATAAGATTTCCTTTCCTTCCAATTCCTCCCACTTTTGAGAGGATTGTGTAGGAGAGAAAATTTTAAAAATTTTCCTTCCTTTTCCTCCCACTTCCTTTCTAAAAAAACTCGAGAGCAACTTTATGAAGAAAAATTTATTAAATTTCCTCTCATTTCCTTTTTTTTTTCTCTTGTTTTTAAAACTCGGGAGCGCACCGTCCAGGGGCAGATGACTTGAACCCAATTCATCAACTTACAGACAAAATCTTGTCACACAAAAATAATTGCCGAAAATCCTTACAACTCTCATAATCAAGCCAAGAATAAAAAAATAAGTACATTTTCCAATAGTACAACATTTCAATGCACACAATCAGATCATGTACCCATTCCTCTCTATATACCACAAACAGCACTGTTGCACTGCAGCATGCTAGAACAAGCCTAGCAGCTGTAAGTACCCCAATCTGGATCACCCTCTTCCGAGCACACGGGAAACACCGCAGACTCACAAACGCAGTCTCGAAGACCCGTGGCACTCAAAACCCTCAAAAACCCCCAACCAAACCAAGGGAGGGACCTTTCTGGGACAAAGAAGCACAAAAGGACCTTTTAGGAATTTTTCAGAAATTGGAAAAGCATAAGTGGTCCGTACGGAACTCTTTGTTTCAATGATTACTGAATCCCCTTAAAGTCCAACTTATTCCCTCAAATCCCGGAGTGCATCATTACTGAAATACATGGTTGGTCCGTACGGACCTTATTGCATGCAAGGTTGGTCCTTACGGACCTCTTTGCTACCAGACACCATCATGGCAGAATCCTCTTAAAGTCCACTTATTCCCTCAAATCGAGGAAAATCAAAAACTTGGATTACCTGCAAGGTCCGTACGGACCTTATTGCACAAAATCTGAGACTATAAATAGAGGGCTCCCCCTCCCTCATTTCACACACCTCCTTCTTCTCTCCTCTCCCCCAGCCTTCTAGCATCCCTCTAAGTCCTCTCGAGGCACTCCCGGCCCCTTTCAGATCCTTCTGAGGCCTTTCGAGCTCCCTTGTGGTGCTCCGAAGCCTCCCCGAGCGCTCCCGCGACGCTCCCGCGCTGCCCCGAGGCACTCTCGAGGTACTCTGAGGCCCCTCGTGGTACTCCGAGGCCTTGCCTGGTCTTTCCCAAGGCGTCCCGGCTCTTTCCGAGTCAAACCGGTGATCCCCACGCACGCCGAGACTCTGCCCGCAGACAACCGGCACATCCCGAAGCAATCCCGGTCCGTCCCGGAACACTATTCCATCCTCAAAACACTATTCCCCAGCGGAAGACAGACACGAACCAACATTGGTAAGGCTTCCTTCCATTACTATTTCAATACATTTCAATAAAGCAGTGTACAATGTAGACATCCGATACAACATGCATTTTTAAAAGCACATACACACACACACAACAGTTAAAGAATATTAGGGGTACCGAAAGACTCGTTTTTACGAGGCGACTCGGGTGATCTCTAAGATTCTAATATTCTCTTCCCGAGGAGTCATCTGACCTCCGAACTCATAAATCTCATCACACAAAAAACAGTTTATTTTTAAACTGATGTCCTTTTTCAATGTTTTGGGCTTAATAAAAACGGCGTGGCGACTCTACAAGCAAAACACAGCGAGACACCACCAACACAACACAAAACGCAAACGGAATAAGTTAGATGCCGGGGCGCGAACGCGCTGCCTCTCGGATCCGGGCGACTTCCCGAACGCGACGATGTGCGAGATGCCGGGGGCCCCCGCGCGCGAGTCGGATCCCGGGTAATTTCAGTTGGCGACTCCGCTGGGGACGTTTTTGTAAGTACCCCAATCTGGATCGCTCTCCATCCAAGCATACGACAAAACCAGGGGCAAACTTCCGGAGGTCATAACTCCTTCATACGAACTCCGATTGAGACGTGCCATATATGGTTGGAAAGCTCTCGACGAGAACTAGCTTTCCATCACAATTACAAAATGTGGAAAAGCATGGAAGTCCATACGGACCTCTTTGCTCCTAGACATCATAATTGCAAAATCCGCTTAAAGTCCACGAGATTCCCTCAAATCCCGGAGAACATCATTACCCCCCCTACATGGTTGGTCCGTACGGACCTCTTTGCATGCCTATATGGTCCGTACGGACCTCTTTGCAGAGGGGACATAATCATCTCAGAAATCCTCATCATTCCCTGAAATCGAGGAAAACCAAAAAACTAGATTACCTAGAAGGTCCGTATGGACCTTCTTGTAGTTTTCTGGCACTATAAATAGAGGGTTCCCCCTCCCTCATTTTCACACAATTTCCTCTTCTCTCCTCTCCCCCAGCCTTCAGGCACCCCTCTAAGACCCTTCGGGGCAATCCCGGCCCCTTTCGGATCCTTTCGAGCTCCCTTGTGGTGCTCCGAAGCCTCCCCGAGCGCTCCCGCGACGCTCCCGCGCTGCCCCGAGGCACTCTCGAGGTACTCTGAGGCCCCTCGTGGTACTCCGAGGCCTTGCCTGGTCTTTCCCGAGGCGTCCCGGCTCTTTCCGAGTCAAACCGACGATTCCAACCCACGCCGAACCTCTGCCCGAATCCAACCGACGATTCCAACGCACGCCGAACCTCTGCCCGAATCCAACCGACAATTCCAACCCACGCCGAAACTCTGCCCGAACGCAGCCTACAATCTCAACTCACGCCGAAACTCTGTCCGCAGACAACCGGCCCCTCCCGAAGCAATCCAGGTCCGTACCGGAACACTATTCCATCCTCAAAAACTATTCCCCAGCGGAAGACAGACACGAACCAACATTGGTAAGGCTTCCTTCCATTACTATTTCAATACATTTCAATACATAGTGTACAATGTAGACATCCGATATCGCATGCATTTTTAAAAGCACACACACACACAACAGTTAAAGAATATTAGGGGTATCCGAAAGACTCGTTTTTACGAGGCGACTCGGGTGAGCTCTAAGATTCTAATATTCTCTTCCCGAGGAGTCATCTGACCTCCGAACTCAAAATCTCATCACACAAAAACAGTTTATTATTATTTTTAAACTGATGCCCTTTCTCAATGTTTTGGGCTTAATAATAAAAACGGCGTGGCGACTCTACAAAGCAAAACACAGCGAGACACCTCCACCAACGAAAACGCTGCAAAGCGGGAAATGCCAGATGCCGGGGCGCGATTGCGCTGCCTCTCGGATCCGGGTAATTTCAGTTGGCGACTCCGCTGGGGATTATTTTGTTTTAAAAACTTTTAAACAAAACAAAAGATTTTTAAAACAATGATGAGGGTCAAACTTTCATTTTACCCCTTTCTTTAACTGTTGTGTGTGTGCATGTGCTTTACTTTTTTATTTACAAAAAAAAAATAAAAATACAAAAAAATGCATCAATATACATCTGTGTACATACATTTAAAATTCTTCAAAAACTTTTGTTTTACTCAGAAAAAGAATTTTAGAGACCGCACACTACTCGCACTGCTGCCTCGGTACACCGCACGCTACTCATACAGCTGCCTCGGTTACACCGCACGCTACGCGCACTGCTGCCTCGGATACACTGCACACTACAACCCTTAACCCGGAGTGGTCTCAGTTGCAGTCCGTTTGGTCTTCCTAGGCCTCTTGGACGCGCACGGGATCATTCCAAACATCCCATCCTAGCCAAGCGTCAACCCTGCACGTTTGAGTCTTGAGTCACACTCTGTCCAGACTCGGTTGGTTTTTACCCAGTCCGTGTCATACAAGCCTGGATACATATCCCATGCCGGCCATTTTTCTGAGTCGAAGCTCGGAATTCAAGATCCCTTGCGCAAGCAAAGCGATGAAAGGTCATGCTAAAATCTTGACACGATCTTGATTTCCGGCGACACCTGACGATGTTCCGTCCCGGATATACATCCATGCCTACATGACACCACGTCATCAAGCCTTTAATACGTCAGCCATGACGATATGACCCAGCCAACGCCTAACGTCACAGATCCCTTGCGCAAGCAAGGTAAAGAGAGGTCATGCCGAACTCTTGACCTGATCTTGACTCAGTGGCCGGCTCGGTTCACTATTCACATGGCTAACGCATTAAAACGAACATGACAGGCTCGATCCTTAGGTTCGGTTTTTTCTTTTAGGCCGGTGGAAACCGCTTGCCCTATAGGACCCTCGCCCGGGGCTGTCCACCCCGGGATGTCGAAATACAGGTGCAAAACGAGGGGCTTATAGCCGCACAGATGGTCTCCACTGACCCAGGATCTAGCATAGTTGCGAAAAAGAAGAGCAATCTTTTCCAACCTACCTAGGATTCTGAGAAAACACTGTTTTAAGTAAATTAAAACAACAAAAAAAAATCATAAATAAAAAGCGGAAACCGCATGTCACATGAGCTTTCCCCCTTTTATCCAAAAGGCCTTCCCATGTCTAAACCTTACCCGTCACCCTCCAAATAACCGAGAGTGGTTGAGAGTACCCGGGAGCCGCCTTTTCAGTATCGAGGTCACAAGGTCCGATAGCCCTTCCGGTTCAGCGGTCCGAACAGTCCGCTACTCCCCCATGGCGGGATCAACAGATAACAGTGAGGGAAACAGAACCCCACACTGAGAAACCTCCAGACAATGGAGGAGGTGCTACGAGCCTTCGAAACTCTCAAGAAGCGCCAGGAAGAGCAGCAAGCCTAGATCGTAGACACTATGCGCCGTCGCGGAGGCGTGGCCGTTCCCCAAACAGATGGGACCTTCATTCTCATAGAAGACGAAGAAATACCTGCTCCCCCGGGTCCTCAAAGCTATCAACAGGTCCCGCCTCCGCCAAGTTACGAGATCCCAGCAACGCTAAGCAGCTCTCGCTCAAAGCTCCCTTCAGGCGTCAGTCAAGCAGCTCCGGCATGCCCGCCTCAGCCTGGATCGGTTTCCCGGCTGCACATCAAGCTCAGTATCAACAGCACACATACGTGCCTGCTCTACCAGATCCCAATGCATCTCGGTATCCCCCAGGGTTCAACCCTTTGCCTCTATACGAGCCTCGCAGCCATAATCAGAAGTCCCCATGCCTACCGGGGACAGGCATCCCGAGTGGATATCCCGACATCTCAAGCTTGCCACCTGCTAGTCTGCCACTTGGGGCTAATGAATCATTTCCCCAATTCCCAAACACAAACCTTAGCGGACCTGGCAATCACGCCCCTAACTTCAGCACTCCAGGGTATGGGTTGGTATACACTCAACTACCTCCCCAAGACTCCCGAATGGCGATCCCATCAGCCAATCCACCTCCATCTTCGGTTTCTATCCCCGAAAACGGTAACCCGCCTCAACCTGCCGATCCCCACATGGCTTGGATGATCGAGCAAATGAAGGACATGCAAGGCAAGCTAGCTAGTTCCCGAAAAGACTCCCTCCTGCCTACTGATCCAAGCAAAGTGGTCTCGCTCCCTCCAAAATTCAGGATGCCAGAAATGGAGAAGTTTGATGGGATGGAATGCCCAAAAAATCACATCGATACCTATGTCTTGGGTATGAGAGCTAAAGGAGCAACCCCACAACAAATGGCGGATCACTTCCAGCATTCCCTCAAATCCACGACATTAAGGTGGTTCCTCAACGTGAAGGCAGAAAACCACTCCACGTGGGACCAAATCAGTGAAATCTTCTTGGAGAAGTACCGCGCCAACCTTGAATGGGAGACAAACCGCCATGACCTGCAAGCCACCGAACAAAAGGACGATGAGCCTGTGGGTGAGTTCTACAAAAGATGGAACTGGAAGCTAAGCGAGATAATGGATCCGCTTTCCAAAGAAGAGCAAATGGATATCTTCCATTCCTGCCTCAAACCATCTTTGAGGGCCTTGATTAGCCACCACTTTTATCCCGACCTTCGTGCCATGGTCAATGCCGGGACAAAGTTCGAAAAGACGCTGAGCCTACAAAAGACACCAGCCACTCTTGCTTCTTCCTACCGCTACCAGGCAGCCTCGTCAAATTCGACGCCTGTTCCAAACATAGGAAAGGAGGCCGCCGGAGCAGTCCACTACATCCAGAATGGGGTCCAAGGAAGCAGCGATCAAGCACCCCTGAGAAATAACAATCCTCCCCGGATGCAGCGTTCTCAGCACTTCGACAACCTCGGAATGCCTCTAAGCCAAGTGTTTGAGGCGTTGATGAAGCAGAACATGCTCAAGCCCCTTGAGAATTATCAGCCGAGGAATCCTAACCTAAACGTGGATATGAGCAAGCATTGCGCTTTTCACAACTATCCCGGCCATACCACCGACAATTGCGTCATACTAAAACAAGCGATCCAGAGGCTGATTGAAGAAGGAAAGTTGGAATGCCCACGCGGTCCCAACACAGTCGGAAATCAATTCCCCAACAACAATTGGGGAAAGCATCAGTGAGAAGCCTTTCGACCTTCTCAAGCGCGTCAAAAATGCCATTGAGGAACTGGGTTACCTTCTCATGACCCACAGCCAGCAAAGAAGAAATGATCTAGAAGCTTGGTCTAACCCAGTCTCCTAGAATCTAGATTCTAAAATAAAATACCCCGAGTCTGTCATGTTTAAAGTTTAAGTCTCTCGAGTCGTCTGATGGCTTTATGCCTGAAGATTATGTGTTTGTAACAAAAATCGCGCTTCTTTATGCTTCGAATAAAAGTTCGACCTTTCTGAATATCCCCTCATTGCCACTTTAACAAATGATAAATTAACTAACCAAAACAGTTAATAATGATTCACTTGATAAAGACGCAGACACATTAATGAACAATGCATTAAACAAATCTTTAAGCATGTTGTCAAACGAGAGAAAAATCGGGCCCAAGCTGCCGAGAATGTTCTAACCAAAATGAATTTGGGAACTGCTGAAGAGTTCAAAGAGACGCAAATCAAAGAATCATACAGTCCACCTCGTAGGTTCTAGTACTGTTCTCATTCAATCAAGTCTTCCTCGGACATTGTAATTAAGTCTTCAATTTTCCATACGAAAGTTTTCTTTCTTTTCTTGCTAGACTTGAGACATTATTTTGCACCCTGCATTACATTTAATGAAATGGTTTTGTTCTATGTGATCACTTGCATTGCTCAACAAGTAATTCCACAAATGATTAATGCTTTGATTAATTGGTGTGAGAAAGTCATTCGATAGCTCCCCATACACCTTACCATACCCCACACAAAGGCCTCCATCAAGCCATACACTTTCCAAAACATGTCCCCACCACCACCTTGACCAAGTCAACGACGGCAGGAACATCAAAGGACAACAAAAGGTCACTCAGCATCAAAAGATTGACCCCATGTCGACAACAATCTAGGGGCTTGCCTTCGCCCTCGTGCGCATCAAGAAAGTTCAAGCAAGGGCTTGCCTTTGCCCTCAAATGCTTCAAAAAAAAAAAGAAGCTCAAGCAGAAGCTACAAAAAAAAAGCTCAAGCAGAAGCTACAAAAAAAAAGCTCAAGCAGAAGCTACAAAAAAAAAGAGCTCAAGTAGAAGCTTCACAAAAATAAATGAGGTCAAAGACCCAGAGCCAACGATCAAGAAGCAAGGGAGTCACTGAAAAGACCGTCAAATACGACTTGTCAAGAAATCACCTCAAGGCCCGTGCCTCATCATTCAGCTTTCCGAGCCTTTTCGTCAAAGGCCACACAAATATTCATGCCCTGGCCCCAAAGCCAAACACGGTTCGGCCCCGAACTACGTCGACCTGAGCTCCTTGTCTTAAGGGGAACGTAGGCAACCAGAAATGGTCCGGTCATAAACACATACAAATCCACAAACCCGGTCTCATCAATGACCTCTCCTATACACAAACCTTCTTTCACACCAGACCAACTCGATCCTTGATACCGATTGACTTTCTCCTCGTGATTAATCAAAGCATATCAGGTTTAATTGTTGAATAACCTGAACATCAACAAAGGGTTTTAAGCAAACAAGTGATCATTGTGAACAAATCAAGTTTTCAAATGTCTCGACAAGTCTTCTTTTTCTACAAAAATAGGAAAATAGAGCTAAACACCGATTTTACGTCGCAAGGGGCTTCCATACACTTTTACAAGCTTTTCAGTACTCATACTCTCTCAAAAGAGTCAAACCCAAAAGCATTTCTTTTGTGCCTACATCAAATAAGGCATTCACACAAAAGGGGACCCATTCCCACCTTTTCAAAAATAAATACGCCCTTGCAAGTGTACATTACGAGTCATTTCTCCCACAAAAGAGGGTCAAACTACGCAGACCTGAGCCTCTCAGTCCGAGGAACGTAGGCGGCCTTCATTGGTTCGGTCTAAGGAATACACAAAATTCCAAAAATTGACGCCACCAAGGCTCGAAAAGAAGCAAACAAGAGATTTTGTGTCTCGACAAAGCTTTAAAAGTAAATCACAAATCATCACGGTTAAAACACTTTTGATGAGTTCAAGCACGGTCTACTCTCGATTCACAACATGCTAAAAGACAACTTAAAACATTTAACAATCAATGTGTCTCGCAATGACGATGAATGGATACTCGGTGTTTCGTAAGGTCATTCCATGCTACTCGCATTTGGCCCTTCATCACTCTTTCCTTTCTTCCTCGTCCCCAACGAGTCTTCTTTCATTCCACATGAGCGAGTTCTGTCTCCCTCATTCCGAGATCGGGAGTCCTCCTAGTCGTGTCAAACGAACCGGTCGCTCTCGAGCATCGTTCACCCGTGCCTCGGCTCGGATCTCCTCCCTACGAGTGCAAAAAGGGACCTCTCCCCGCCGGTTTGTCAACTCGAGTCCCGTAGTCAAATAAAGCATCTCCCGTGACACCCCGAGGGTTAACTCCAAGCTTCGCACTCCTAAGGTCGCAGCTAAATGGCAATCTTGCCCCGAACCGCTTTGCGCTGCTCCCCCAAAACCACTTGGGTGCCCGATATGCTACTCATACCAATCCAGGTACTCAGTGGTCAAGACAACATTCTCACGGCCTCTAAGGAGCACCACAGGAGGGAAAGCGGAATACTTCCATACCCTCAGAAAATACAGAAAGGCATCGGGATCTGTCATGCAGAAAGAAGCTACCTCCACATTGGCAATGCCATCCCAGCCCAGTAAAGGCTCCTGCCTCATCCCAAACTGCCGGGAAACAAGCAACGGAACATAGAAAGAGGACCAAGGCAAACACGGAACTCTAACAATATAGGAACCTTCCTGGCAGACCCTCCTAGTCTCAATCCCCCAATGCGGAACCCACCAGCGAAGCTGATGCATACCAAGATGTGCCATCCATCTCTCCCAAGCAGATTGATCCATGTCCAAGACAAGAGGTCGCCAAGCAAACGTCCACGGACTAAGAGACGCCGGAGACTCAGGTATGGTTTGAAGCCTCTCTCGCGACCATAATGCAAGCAAAGCAGGGGCTTCCCCCGCATGAATCGGTTCTCATCACCAGACGATCCACACCGTGGAAGGTTTCCCCCGGAACCAAAGGAATGATATCCTTGCCCGCCCGACAATGGCCTGCCACATCCAATAGAGCACCGTCACATATCCTGAGGTAGACAACCCCGAAAAGAGTGGCTATCAAGCACAAAGCAAACGCGTCCCAGGAGACATCACTCCCGCCACCGCTCATGAAACTGTCAAAGCTGCTTCAGCCCCCAACTGCTCAGAAAACTTGCCAAAGCTGCCTCAGCCTCCACTAACCACAAATGCATTCCCAGCTCATGCGACATGCACAAAAATAATAATAAGCTAGCAACAATTCCTAGGTCAATCCCTGGAATCACAAATACGTCATTACATCTTAAAATAAAATACTTTGCTGTGCAAATACAAGTGTTTTATTACAGGTACAAAATGTCTGTTGCTCTACAAAAAAAAAAAACAACGGAAAGAGGGAAAGCAAAAGAGCCCTAATCCGACTCATCATCATCATCCTCCACAAGCGAGAAATCCGGCATCTCGGCGCCTCCGCCAGCCACCTCATCATCTCAGACAGAGGCGTAACCTCGCCCTCACCACAAGTCCAGACAAAGGCGTAACCTCGCCCTCACCGCAAGTTCAGACCCTCACCGCAAGTTCAGACAGCGACGCCACCTCGCCCTCACCGCAAGTTCAG
Organism: Adenophora triphylla var. japonica; assembly: GCA_022495995.1. Taxonomy (NCBI): domain Eukaryota; kingdom Viridiplantae; phylum Streptophyta; class Magnoliopsida; order Asterales; family Campanulaceae; genus Adenophora; species Adenophora triphylla. The sequence goes on along the minus strand of JAFEMH010005618.1, from coordinate 102,043 downwards.
ACAGAGGCGCCACCTCGCCCTCACAGCAAGTTCGGACAAAGGCGCCATCGCGTCCTCATCCTTTCAGCGACTTCGGTCAAAAACGCCAGCGCATCCGCAGCATTTCAAGAATCTCGGTCGTGGGCGCCACACGTCCTCAACATTTCAACAACTCGATCAGAGGCGCCCCATGCCCTCTAACACTTAAGCAATTCAGCCAGAGACGCCACCACGTCCTCTTCATCTCGGTCAGAGGCGCCCCACGTCCTCAACAATTCAACTTCCTCCTCACAAAGGCGCCTCCTCCTGCAGGTAAACACAACAAAGGTATGTCAATAAACTTCAAACGCAAGACATAGCTGTAATAAATGCTACATAAAAGAAGAATCCCAGCACGGCATGATGCCTTTCCAAAAATTCCCACAAACAAAGTTCCATACAGGATCCACAAAATGCCCATCAAACTCAACTTAGGTCCAGACGCCTTAGAATAGTCTCAACTTAGGGTCATACTCCTGAAACTAAACCCCAACTTAGGTCATATTCCTGAACTATGTCCCAACTTAGGTCATACTCCTGAACTAGGTCCCAACTTAGGTCATACTCCTGAACTAGGTCCCAACTTAGGTCATATTCCTGAACTAGGTCCCAACTTAGGTCATACTCCTGAACTAGGTCCCAACTTAGGTCATACTCCTGAACTAGGTCCCAACTTAGGTCATATTCCTGAACTAGGTCCCAACTTAGGTCATACTCCTGAACTAGGTCACAACTTAGGTTCATACTCCCGAACTAAGCCTCAGCTTAGGTATAGACGCCTTCACACAAACTTCAACTCAGGACATCACCATGTCCACTCCACACAAACTTCAACTCAGGACATCACCCCGTCCACTCACCACAGGCAGCCCGGAAGGCTTTAAACCACTCGGTCCGGAAGACCGTATAAACCTCCCCCATCACTATCTCCAGCCCGAAAGGCTTTAAATCACTCGGTCCGGAAGACCGTATAAACCTCCCAAATCACTATCACTGGCCCGGAAGGCCTTAAACCACCCGATTCGGAAAATCGTAAAATTTCCACATCAGGGCGCCACCACATCCTCACAGTCGACCTCGACGGTCACAAACCATCTTCTAAGTAAGATTGCACACCCTGGACACCACCACGTCCTTACCACTAACCTCGGCGGTCACACGACACTTCAGGGCACCACCACGCCCGCACACACTCACAATTTCACGACCTCTGAACTACGACCAGGCTTGATTCCCGCCAGGGATACGTAGGAATCCTATCACAGGGTCCAGCCATTGACCTATACGGTCACCCAGGACGCCACCACGTCCTCACCATCGACCTATGCGGTCACCCACAGGATACCATCACATCCACACACAGAGTCTCAGTTAGAGGACAACTCACGTCCTCGTACACAACACTCACCCCACACGCGAACTACGATTGGCTTGATTCCCACTCAGGGATACGTAGGAATCCTATCAAAGGGTCCAGCCGTCCGACCAACCTGGTCACCTTCTCTCTCAGCACGCGATCCAGATCAGGACCATTATCTTATCGACGACCCCACTTCTTTCATAAGTGACATCGCCGAGGGGCTTCTGTAAGTACCCCAATCTGGATCGCTCTCCATCCAAGCATACGACAAAACCAGGGGCAAACTTCCGGAGGTCATAACACCTTCATACGAACTCCGATTGAGACGTGCCATATATGGTTGGAAAGCTCTCGACGAGAACTAGCTTTCCATCACAATTAAAAAATGTGGAAAAGCATGGAAGTACGTACGGACCTCTTTGCTCCTAGACATCATAATTGCAAAATTCGCTTAAAGTCCATGAGATTCCCTCAAATCCCGGAGAACATCATTACCCCCCCTACATGGTTGGTCCGTACGGACCTCTTTGCATGCCTATATGGTCCGTACGGACCTCTTTGCATAGGGGAGATAATCATCTCAGAAATCCTCATCATTCCCTGAAATCGAGGAAAACCAAAAAACTAGATTACCTAGAAGGTCCGTACGGACCTTCTTACAGTTTTCTAGCACTATAAATAGAGGGTTCCCCCTCCCTCATTTTCACACAATTTCCTCTTCTCTCCTCTCCCCCCAGCCTTCAGTCACTCCTCTAAGACCCTTCAGGGCAATCCCGGCCCCTCTAAGACCCTTCGGGGCAAAACGAGGGGCTTATAGCCGCACAAACGGTCTTCACTAACCCATAATCTAGCATAGTTGCGAAAAAGAAGAGCAATCTTTTCCAACCTACCTAGGACTCTGAGAAAACACGTTTTAAGTAAATTAAAACAACAAAAAAACACAACAAAAAAGCGGAAACCGCATGTCACGTGAGCTTTCCCCCTTTTACCCCGAAAGGCCTTCCCGTGTCTATACCTTGCCCGTCACCCCCTCCAGCGAACCGAGAGTGGTTGAGAATACCCGGGAGCCGCCTTTTCAGTATCGAGGTCACAAGGTCCGACATCCCTTCCAGTTCAACGGTCCGCACCATCCGCCACTCCCCCATGACGGGATCAACAGATAACACTGAGGGAAATGGAACCCCGCCACTAAGGAACCTTCAGACAATGGAGGAGGTGCTACGAGCCTTCGAAACTATCAAGAAGCGCCAAGAAGAGCAGCAAGCCTGGATCGTAGACACCCTGCGTCTCCGAGGAACCGTTGCAGTTTCCCAACCTGACGGAACCTTCGTTCTCATAGAAGACGAAGAAATACCGGCTCCTCCGGTTTCTCAAAGCTATCAGTAGGTCCCGCCTCACCAAGCTACGAGATCCCAACAACGCAAAGCAGCTCTCGCTCAAAGATCCCTTCAGGCATCGGGCCAAGCTAGCCCGACATGCCCTCCTCAAGAGCCGCTTCCGGCCCGCACACCAAGCTCGCATCAACAAAGACACATACGTGCCTACACCGCTGTATCCTGCATCTCGGTATCCCTCAGGATTCAATCCTCTGCCTCTATACGAGCCTCGCAACCATAACCAAAAATCCCAATGTTTACCCGGGACTGGCATCCCAAGCGGATATCCCAACATTTCAAACCTGCCACCTGCTAGTCTGCCACTTGGGGCTAATGAATCATTTCCCCAATTCCCAAACACAACCCTTAGCGGACATGGCAATCACGCCCTCAACTTCAACACTCCAGGGTATGGGTTGGTATATACTCAACTACCTCCCCAAGACTCCCGAATGGCGATCCCATCAGCCAATCCACCTCCATCTTTGGTTTCCATCCCCGAAAACGGTAACCCGCCTCAACCTGCCGATCCCCACACGGCTTGGCTGATCGAGCAAATGAAGGACATGCAAATCAAGCTAGCTAGTTCTCGAAAGGACTCCCTCCTGCCCACTGATCCAAGCAAGGTGGTCCCACTCCCTCCGAAATTCAGGATGCCGGAAATGGAAAAGTTTGACGGGACAGAATGCCCAAAAACCCACATCGACACCTATGTCTTAGGAATGAGAGCCAAGGGGGCAACCCCTCAATAGATAACGGATCACTTTCAGCATTCTCTCAAATCCACAGCGCTAAGGTGGTTCCTCAATGTAAAGGCAGAAAACCGCTCCACATGGGACCAAATCAGCGAGATCTTCCTCGAGTGGGAGACAAACCGCCACGATCTGCAAGCCACCGATAAAAGGATGACGAATCAGTAGGCGAGTTCTACAAAAGATGGAACTGGAAGCTTAGTGAGATAATGGATCCACTTTCCAAAGAAGAACAAATGGACATCTTCCATTCTTGCCTCAAGCCATCTCTGAGGACCTTGATTAGCCATCACTTCTATCCAGATCTTCGTGCCATGGTCAACGCCGGAACTAAGTTTGAGAAGACCCTGAGCCTTCAGAAGACAACAGCAACCCCTGCTTTGTCTTACCGCTATCGGACAAACCTGTCAACTTCAACACCTGTCCCGAACAAAGGAAAAGAAGCAGCCGGAATGGTACACTACATCCAGAACGGAGCTCAAGTAAACCGTGATCAAGCAGCCCCAAGGAACAACAACCCCCCTCGCTTCCCACAGTTCGAGCATTTTGACAACCTCGAAATGCCTCTGGGCCAAGTATTTAAAGCATTGGTAAAGCGAAATCTTCTCAAGCCTCTCGAGAATTTCCAACCAAAGACTCCCAAGCCCAACATGGATATGAGCAAGCACTGCGCCTTCCACAACTATCTCGGCCATACCACCGACAATTGCTTTGTGCTAAAGAAGGTAGTCCAGGGGCTAATCGAGGAGGGAAAATTGGAACGCCCTCGTGGCCCCAATACCATCGGAAATCCATTCCCCCGGAACGACAGGGTGAACACGATAGCTTTTGACGAAATTCCAAGCAAGAGCAGACCCCCTGCGATTTCTGAAATCGTCAGCATGCTATCCCGCTATGACTGGGAACGTGAAACCAGAGTCAAACGGTCTAGTGACCGGGAATCCAGACAAGAACGCCCAAGGGCAACTGTCTCCCTACGATCTTTGCCCCGACCAAGGCACACCAATGGATGGATTGAATGCTCCCCAGAAGAGACTGAGTCAAATGGCAACACGGGAAGCGGTCTAGCCTTTACAGACGATGATTTGCCGATATGTGAAAACAGACACAACGAGGCCCTCCTCATCCTCATAAAAATAGAGATGTTCTTCCTCCCAAATGTCTTGATTGATAATGGCTCCGCAGTCAACATCATTGCCTTGAGCACACTGAAATGACTCTGCATCGACCGCTCCCTGATAAGACCTTCGCCCCGGATAATCCGAGCCTATGACGCCACTCCACGACCAATCGTAGGAGTCATCAATCTGAGGATCCAATTTGATGTACAACTGGAGTTGGTAGAGTTCCAAGTCGTGGAAATCAAACCAACCTTCTCTGCCTTGCTGGGACGACCCTGGATACATCAGATGAAAGCGGTATCATCTACTCTTTACCAATGAGTGAAATTCATCAATGCCAATGGAATGCTCGAGGTAATCCGCGGAAGCAGCACAATGGCGAGCGCTTGGCCAGCAAGCTACGACCCAGAAGAAGGTCCCGACATGATCGAATACTCTTCTCCAGATGAGTCTCCAGTCCTGTCCCGCTACAAAGTGGATCCCTACATCCATGCTCTAAGCCGCGACGAGCTAGAGATCGAAGAGCTCATGGGTCAAGACGACAACTCTGACATATGCGACTGCGAAGAATGCTTAAGAGAGGATCAAGAGATGGACGCCCAGATGGAGATTGACCAAAGAGTAGACCCCTACTTTGCCGAGAACCCTCTTGCAAATTGGCTCATCACTGACCCACTGGTACAGGACAACCCTCTGGCCGACACTCTTGGATCTCACGGGGACAGCCATCACAGCATCGTCCAATTCAACATCCCTGTGTCTGACTTAGACGAACAGTGGCGCAACCTCCTCCGAAGCCTAATCAGGGAAGGAGAGATAGCATGCCCCCTCGAGTCAGAAATTGTAAATGTCGTCCAAGCAAAGATCCCAGATAAAGAGGCGGATTCTATGAAAATGATCAACATCAGCAAGAATCAGCTCCGAATCAGCGAATGCTTCGCCCTCCTGGAAGTAGCTCTCAACAACTTCTATCATCAAGGACCCCCAAGGACTGGTTACAACACTAATGGAGGGACATCATTAGGGGAGCAATCAAAAACCTCCGCGATCTGGTTTGAAGTCGAACCACATGCAAGCTATCCTCCGGAAACCGCCTCGGGTGAAGTCTGGCCACCAGAACCATGGCCACTCCCTCTAGAGCTACATCCTGCCAAGAGTAATGAAGCCTGGTCCAATCCCTCGTCGCCTATAGTCTAGCTTCGAGTCATGTTGTCTGTGAATTCATGTCTTTCGAGTCATCTGATGGCTCTATGCCAGAAGATCGTGAGTCCATAATCAACAATGTACAGTCTTTGCGCTTTCAATAAAAGGTCCGACCTTTCTAAAATATCCTTTCATTGCATCTTTAACAAATGATGAGTTAACTAATCAAAACAGTTAATAACAACTCATCTACACAAAGAAGCAAACACATTAATTGAATAAATGAATCAAGCAAACATTTAAGCATGTTGTCAAACGAGAGAAAAACCGGGCCCAAGCTGCCGAGGAGGTTTTAATCACAGCAATTTGCGAGACTGCTGAAGAGCCAAAGAGACGCAAGTCCGAAGCCATTTCCAGCACAACCAGATCTTCCAATACCTCAAAAATGGGGAAACCGCCTTCATGAACGAAGAAGGTCAACGCAGGGAAGGAGCCAAAGCCAAGAGCATCATGGCCCTAAAATGCCTCGCCTCTCACTTTGTCATCCTTGGGGACATGCTATACAAGAAACGCTACCAAGGACCACTCCTATGCTGCATCAGCCAGGAAGAAGCAAACGATCTCATGAACGAAGTCCACAATGAGGCTTGCGGTCCCCACATGAACGCCCGAGTCCTAATGCAAATCATTCTCCGGATGGGCTACTACTGGATCTCCATGGAGGCAGACTGCATTCACTTTGTCCGAAGCTGCGACAAGTGCCAACGGTTCTCCAACCTCAATCATCTACCTCCTCACGATCTCTACTGCATGACTACGCCCTGACCCTTCGCCACTTGGGGAATTGACGTCATTGGGAAAATCGCTCTGCCAGGTAGCAACGGTCACGAGTTCATCTTGGTAGCCATCGACTACTTCACCAAATGGGTCGAAGCCAAGTCTTACAAGGTACTCACCTCCAAGAAAGTGGCACATTTCCTCAGGGAAAACATCATCTGCCGATACGGCATCCCGAACGAGGTCATATCAGACAACGGCTCACACTTCGAAGGAGAATGCGACAGACTGTTGGACGAATTCAAGATCACACGCCACAAGGACGAGATTGGCCCGAGAAGCTGCACCTTGCACTTTGGGGCTATCGAACATCAGTCAAAACAGCCACGGGAAAAACCCCATTTGCCCTGACATACGGGATGGAAGCAGTCCTTCCCATTGAATTGGAAATTCCCTCACTCCGAGTGCTGCTGGAAAATGAAATCAACGAAGTCGAATGGATCCGAAGCCGACACGACGAATTGGATCTGCTAGACGAGCGACGACTAAAGGTCATGGAACACGTTCGAGCCTATCAAAGCAGAATGGCTAGAGCTTTTGACAAGAAGGTTAAGTCCCGAGACATCAGGGAACGCGACCTGGTACTCAAAGAAAAGCCTCCCACTCGAACCAACCCACTGGGAAAATGGGAACCAACATGGATCGGTCCTTTCGTGGTTCAAAAGATCTTCTTCGGAGGTGCCATGAAACTGACAGACCTAGACGGCAATCCCTTCATGAATCCAGTCAACGGAAGCAAACTTCGCAGATACTTCGCCTAAAGAAGAACAAACTGTGCATCTCTTGGCACTCCATGTAGTGTCGAACTACGCAGACCTGAGCCCTCAAGTCTGGGGGAACGTAGGCAACCTTAATTGGTCCGGTCTAAAAACACACAAAAAGTCAAAAGTTTGAATGTCAATCAAGACCTCCATCAAGCTACACACTTTCCAAGAGCATGCCCCCACCATCAAACGAAGGCGGCAAAATCAAAGGACATCCGAAGGTCACTCAGCATCAAACGACTGACCCATGTCAACTTCCAAGCCAGGGGCTTGTCTTCGCCCTCACGCGCTTCAAAAAAAAAAGAAAAGAAAAAAAGAGCTCGAGCAAGGGCTCTCAAAAAAAATCAAAAAAAAAAGAAGCTCAAACAGAAGCTGCGAAAATGAGGTCAAGAGCCCGACGCCAACAAGAGGCAAGGAAGCTACAGAAAAGACTGTTAAAATGACTTGTCAGGGGATCATCCAACCTCTCAGCCATACACAAGGCCCAAGCAAAAGGGGATTGCCGTCAAGGCCCAGGCTGCTTCAGTCCGCAAATGCAACAGAAAAGTCCAAAAGTGGATGCCGCCAAGGTTCACAAAAGAAACAAAAGCGAACAAGAGATCTTGCGTCTCGACAAAGCTTTAAAAGTAAATCACAAATCACTAACGGTTACAACATTTCTTGATGAGTTCACGGTCTACTCTCAAGTTCACATGCTAAAAGACAGCTTAATACATTTAACAAATAATGTGTTTGCAATGCAATGAATGGATACCTAGGAGGTCATTCCGCGCCATCTGCGCTTGTCCCCTCGCCATTCTTCCCTTTCTTCCCTCGTCCCCGGCGAGTCTTCTTTCGCTCCACGCGAGCCAACTCTGCGTCTCTCAGTCCGAGATTAGGGGTCCTCCCCGTAGAGTCAGACAAACCAGCAGCTCACAGGGCTTCATTCGCCCGTGCTTCGGCTCGGATCTCCTCCCTGCGAGTCTGCAAAAGAGGACCTCTCTCCGTCAGTCGGTCAACTCTGGTCTCGTAGTCAAACAAAGTGTCTCCCGTAACATCCTGAGGGTCGACTGTGCTTCGGCACTCCTAAGGCAATAGCTACTACGACAATTGGGCCCCAGAATCGCTCCACGCCTGCTCCCCAAAGCCACTTGGGACTGCCCAACACGCTGCTCATACCAGGCCAAGTACTGGGTAGTCATACGACACTCTCTCGACGTCTAAGGAGCACCACAGGAAGGAAAGCGGAATACTTCCATACCCTCAGAAAATACAAAAGAGCACCCGGAGCTGCCATACAAAGAGGAGCTACCTCCGCAGTAGCCCAGCCCAAGAAAGGCTCCTGCTTCATCCCAAACTGTCGGGAAACAAGCGACGGAAAATAGAAGGAGGACCAAGACAAACCTGGAACTCTGATCACATAGGACCCTTCCTGGAAGGCCCTCCTAGTCTCAATCCCCTAGTGCGGAACCCACCAACGGATCTGATGCGTACCAAGCTGTGCCATCCATCTCTCCCAAGCAGACTGATCCATATCCAACACAAGAGGACGCTGAGCAAATGTCCACAGGCTGAATGACGCCGGAGCCTCACGCATAGCCTGAAGCCTCTCCCGCAGCCATAAGGTGAGCAAAGCTGGGCTTCCCCCTCTCATGAACCGATCCCCAGTCGCCAGACGATAAATACCATAAAGAGTCTCCCCCAGCACCAACGGGACAATATCCTCTCAAGCTCTGCAGTGCCCAACCACATCCAGCAAGGCACCATCACATACCCCAAGGGAGCTGACCAAGAAAAGCGTTGCTATCACGCACAAGGCAAATGCATCCCAAGAGACATCACTCTCGTCATCAATCATAAACCGCTCCGGCAGCGCAGAAATGTCAATGTGACCCAAATCAAGGATCATGCCCTGCACTTCTCCCAACGAAGTCCGAAGAAAGCCTGCAAGCTTCACGCTCACGGGGACACCGCCAATCAAAGGAAGCGAGATGGCCTCCACCTCCGGTCCTCCAATCAAAGCCCAAAAATCCTCGAAGGTGGGCACCATCTCATTGTAGGAGAAGCAATACACATGCCTCCTAACATCCCAGAACTTCGTGGCAGCCCGCAACAACTCCCAATCAGGAACCAACTCCTTAAGGGACCAAACCGAGCAAAGTCGAAACCTTACCTCGAAAGCCCGCCTCTGATGCCTCATACGGTGTCGCATCCACATTTTCAGCCGCTCAAGGAAGTACGCTTGCCGCTCCTGCGAAAGCCTCGGCAAAATTCTTGGAACATACGAGGAATCCATGGCAAAAATGGAGGTTCCTAAAGAAAATGGGGAAGAAAGCTCGAAAATGGCTGCAAATGGGAAGTGGGGAAAGTCCAGACATCTGGAAAGCATTTATCCCTTCCCAAAAGCAAAGGTGATCCGTACGGACCTCTTTGCATCCCAGGTTGGTCCGTACGGACCTTGTTGCATCATGGCTCCACTTTCCCAGCAAACAGTACAACAACCACTGTTCCCAGCAGGACCTTGCTCCAAACTGCCCAAACACTGGCCAAAGCCATTCCCGGCAAGCATACACTACTCACAAACGCACTCCCAGCTCACGTGGCATGCACAAATAAAATAAAATAGCAACAATTCCTAGGACAACTCCCGGGAATCGCAAAATACGGCATTACATCTTAGAATAAAATACTTTGCGATACAAATGCGAATGTTTTATTACAGGTACACATAATGTCTGTTGCTAAACAAAAAAAAGAAGATATGGAAAGAGGGAAAGTAAATGAGCCCTAATCCGACTCTTCAGCATCATCATCATCACCAACATCCTCAAGCGAGAAATCGGGCACCCCGGCAAACTCGCCAGCCACACCCTCGTCGTCAGAATACTGAACCCCCTCCTGGGGTGGGTACTCAAAGTACTCCGAAGGGTTAAACCTGACAAAAGGGTCAAAGAAGGTAGGCTCTGACGAACTCTCCCCCGGTGCCTCCTGCGAAGGCCAGAACTGGTGAAAGACCGGCGGCCTCTGGACTCCCGAAGACGTCCCGGCATCCACGCTATGCCGCCCCCTAGAGGGTCCCTCCAACTGCTGCCCCTGCTCAACCCTCGGTGGAGGAACATCCACAGAATGCCTCGAAGGCATCGGCTCGTACGCCGGCACACGCCTCGAAGACCGGCAAGACAGCTTCCCCGCCATCTTCTTCGCAAAAGATCGCATCGCCACATAACGGCGGGTCAGCATGTCATAGCTTCTCCCCGGGACCTGCACAAGCAAACAGCCAAAGAAACGCTCAGCCAAAGAGATACAGGCATACAAAAAGAGAAAAATACAGAAAAGATACCAAGAGTAAGCACACTCACCGGCCTATCAGGGTTAACTCGGTAGGCAGCTGGAGCCTGCTCAGGGACGGGTACTGACACCCTCGCCTCGAGGAATCCCCACAAACATATGTGAAATCCGACCCAGGCACGGAAACCTCTGGGGGACCTGGCAGGCCAGTCTCCCTCTCCCTCGCCAATACCTGTGGCGTCCTCAACTTCCTCCTCACGAAGGACCCATACTTCTCTCCAAACAAAACAAACTCCTCGGCACTCACGCCGCCTAAATATCTCTCAAACTCCAGCACGTCCATCTCGCGGGAATCCATCATCCCAAAAGGCGGGTCCCTCGGAGCCAAGGGGAGCATACCCGGGCCATGCTGCCAGAAGACCCTCTCTCCCAAGTACATGACGTCGCAGGTCAGGCCCCGCAGCATCTTCCGCTGCGCCGTCACCACGGTAGCCCCCTCAAACTCGTCAGCCCCGTATCGAGCCCAGGGGTACAGATCAAACTCCGCCGGGCTATCTCTCCCCAGATGCTCCTGCACGTCCCCGTAGGCAATGGTGAGCTTCCCCTTACTGGTCCTCCTCCTCCTCGCCGGACGGGCCCAGCCCAACATAGCAGGATAGGCCGCTATGACCTTAGGATCTCGATCCCACGGGAAACAACGGAAGATCTCGTAGAACCACACCTGTGACAAAAGCAGAGAAGGCTCAGTGAAAAGGGAAGCGGAGACATGACAAATTGCTAAATCAAAAACAGCAATAAACTCATACCTCTAAAGCAAAGTCAAAACAGCCCAAAGAACTAGCCACGCATCGGCTAAACCGGTCTAAAGAGAAATAAAGCTCCGCCAGGCCCGCCTCGCCCCAAGCTATATCACAGACCTTCTCCAAATCAATCAAACTCTCCACCAGAGCAAAGGGAGCCGTAGTCGCGTGGTTCAAGAACAAAGTCTCGGAAAGGGCAAACCACAGGAAGGAGCGTGCCAGCTGCTTCGCCGTCACCATACCGGTACCACGGCAATAGGCCCCATTACTGGCCGTAATCCGCATCTCCACATCGCTGTACAGCATGCCCAGGCCCCTGTGAGGAAGAGGCACAAAGCCCAGAAGCTCAGCCAGCACATCCTCGGATATCCTGTCCCTCCACCGCACTGGCCCTCCTTTGAAGGAAAGCCCGGTGATAGCAGCAAAATCGGTGGGCGTCACCGTCACCTCGCCCCAGCTCAGATGGAAGGTGTGGGTGGTGTCCCACCAATACTCGGACAAGCCTAGGAAGATATTCTTGTTCTTCCTCATATCAGAAATCCCGGCCAAGTTCTCCAAGAACACGCCCAAGCCGGAAGCATACACCAATCTCTTAGGGCTCAGCCTGCCCCCCATAGAGATGTCCGACAACTGCTGCCACAGCTCCACTACTGCCTCGAGCGACCCTCGAGACTTCATCTTCTTGGCTTTCCCAGACAAAGGCCCCACATTCTGCAGGTAAACACAGCAAAGGTACGTCAGTCACAGTACTTAATGCAAAAAAAAAAAAAGAGAGAGAATGCATATATGGGTCCATGCCAACATTGCACATAATTTTCACATGTAACCCGTCACCAAACACGGCATGCATTGCACACAATTTTCACATGTAACCCGTCACAAAATACGGCATGCATTGCACATAATTTTCCCCTTGTAACCCATCACAAAACACGGCACACACTGTACAAATTTTCTCAACAGAGGGATTAAGCCCTACACGACACATTTTCAAAATAACCCGTCACAAAACACGGCACATATTGCAAACATTTTCCCCACAAAGTCCGTCACCAAAAACACGGCACACACTACATTACAGAAAAGTCTGTCCCTACACGGCACATACTTTCAGACAAAACACGACACATGCCACATTTTTCACAAAACTTGTCCCTACATGGCAATTTTTCTCACAATGTACACACGAAAATAGCATAAGGTACAAAACACCAAAGCATGCATTTTCAAAGAGAGGCACTTTATTTTTACAAATAGGAGCTAATCTACACATTTTTGCACAAAAATCACATACCCACAATTTTTACATGCTTAATTTCAACAATTCATCACGAATTTCACAAAAAGCATGACAAATAACAAAAGCCCCAAATATGCGAAAAACTAAAACCTAGTTCTAGCATTCAAAACTTCAAGCAAGGAATCAAGACGAAATTGATTTCTTACCTCCCCGACGTTCCTAGCTCGCCTAGTGTGCATCTCCGGATTCGGATACAACACATCCGGGTTCTTCGAAGAAGGCATGAAGGAAATGCAATTCCTTTGAAGCTCCATCCTTTGCTCGATCATCTCTTGGCTCCGTTGATGACGTACTCTCCTTGATCCTTCCGCCATTACAAGCAATTCAAGCTAAGTGTGGAAGATATTCTAGGAATTTTGGGACAACAATGGAGTTTTCTCCCTCTCTCTCTCGCTGGTGCACAAAACTGGAAGAAGAAGAAATGGGAAAAGCCTCGGTTTTCTACCTGGTCAAAATCTGGGAACTGTGAAAATCAGCATTGGTCCGTACGAACCTCTTTGCAGAGAGAGGTAATCCGTACGGACCTCTTTGCAACATGGGACCAAATTACCTCTTTGCCCTTATAATCTTTGCCCCTAGATGTCCAAAGGCCTATTTCAGCAGATTCAATGCAGTTTGGTCCTTAACCCAACATAACCAACACCGGCCGTCATCGTAAGCCCGGACTTCGCCCACTAAACGGAAAATCAACCACCGGCCGTCATCGTAAGCCCGGACTTCGCCCACTAAACGGCAACTCAACCACCGGCCATCATCGTAAGCCCGGACTTCGCCCACTAAACGACAACTCAACCACCGTCCGTCATCGTAAGCCCGGACTTCGCCCACTAAACAACAACTCAACCACCGGCCGTCATCGTAAGCCCGGACTTCGCCCACTAAACGGAAACTCAACCACAGGCCGTCATCGTAAGCCCGGACCTCGCCCACTAAATGGTGAAACAATCGCAAAAAGGAGCCAGCACCTCCAAGCACAAATCCCAAGGCACAAAATGCCTCCAAAATGCCAGACAGTGAATCAACCACCGGCCATCAAAGCAAGCCCGCGAAATCACCTTCTCAACAGACAAAGCCACTACAAGGCCGCATATCCCCAGCAGATGAACATCGACAGTCAGCGTAAGTCCAACCTTTCCCCCAGCAGATAAAACGCAAGGCATTCACACCTCTCGCAATCGAGGCACAAGGCAGCCACGCCTCCGCAAACCGCAGTCAGAAGACGAACCAAGTCCTCATACATGACACAACCATAGTCAGAATACGAATCAAGTCCTCAAACATGACACAACCGCAGACAGACGACGAATCAAGTCCTCATACCTCCAGCCCGGAAGGCTTTAAACCACTCGGTCTGGAAGACCGCATAAACCTCCCAAATCACTATCTCCAGCCCGAAAGGCTTTAAAATACTCGGTCCGGAAGACCGTATAAACCTCCCACATTACTATCTCCAGCCCGGAAGGCTTTAAACCACCCGATTCTGAAAATCGAAAAAATTTCCATCTCAGGACGCCACCACGTCCTCACATTCGACCTCGGTGGTCACAAACCATCTTCTCGTAAGATTACCCATCTTCTAGTAAGATTGCACACCCAGGACGCCACCACGTCCTTACCACTGACCTATGCGGTTACCCCAGGACGCCACCACGTCCTTACCACTGACCTATGCGGTCACCCCAGGACGCCTCCACGTCCTTACCATCGACCTATGCGGTCACCCAGGACGCCTCCACATCCTTACCACTGACCTATGCGGTCATCCCAGGGCGCCACCACGTCCTCACAGTCGACCTCGGCGGTCACACGACACCCCAGGGCACCACCACGCCCGCATACACTCACAATTTCACGACCTCTGAACTACGATCAGGCTTGATTCCCGCTAGGGATACGTAGGAATCCTATCACAGGATCCAGCCATCGACCTATACGGTCACCCCGGGACGCCACCACGTCCTTACCATTGACCTATGCGGTCACCCAGGACGCCACCACGTCCTCACAACCGATCTATGCGGCCACTCACAGGATACCATCACATCCTCACACGGAGTTTTAGTCAGAGGACATCTCACGTCCTCGTGCACAACAACATTTACCCCACACACGAACTACGATCAGGCTTGATTCCTGCTAGGGATCGTAGGAATCCTATCACAGGGTCTAGCCAACTGACCTAAACGGTCACACAACAGGACACCGCCATGTCCTCACACACCGACCTACACGGTCACTTCCTCTCCCAGCACGCGATCCAGATAAGGACCCTTATCTTATCGACGACCCCACTTCCTCCGTAAGTGACGTCGTCGAGGGGCTTCTGTAAGTACCCCAATCTGGATCACCCTCTTCCGAGCACACGGGAAACACCACAGACTCACAAATGCAGTCTCGAAGACCCGTGGCACTCAAAACCCTCAAAAACCCCCAACCAAACCAAGGGAGGGACCTTTCTGGGACAAAGAAGCACAAAAGGACCTTTTAGGAATTTTTCAGAAATTGGAAAAGCATAAGTGGTCCGTACGGACCTCTTTGCTTCAATGATTACTGAATCCCCTTAAAGTCCAACTTATTCCCTCAAATCCCGGAGTGCATCATTACTGAAATGCATGGTTGGTCCATACGGACCTTAATGCTTGCAAGGTTGGTCCGTACGGACCTCTTTGCTACCAGACACCATCATGGCAGAATCCTCTTAAAGTCCACTTATTTCCTCAAATCGAGGAAATCCAAAAACTTGGATTACCTGCAAGGTCCGTACGGACCTTATTGCACAAAATCTGAGACTATAAATAGAGGGCTCTCCCTCCCGCATTTCACATACCTCCCTCTTCTCTCCTCTCCCCCAGCCTTCTGGCATCCCTCTAAGTCCTCTCGAGGCACTCCCGGCCCCTTTCGGATCCTTCCGAGGCCTTTCGAGCCCCCTTGCGGTGCTCTGAAGCCTCTCCGAGGGCTCCCGCGACGCTCTCGTGCTGCCCCAAGGCACTCTCAAGGTACTCTGAGGCCCCTCGTGGTACTCCGAGGCCTTGCCTGGTCTTTCCCAAGGCGTCCCAGCTCTTTCCGAGTCAAACCGGTGATCCCCACACACGCCGAAACTCTGCCCGAGTGATCCCTGCGATCCCAACGCACGCCGAACCTCTGCCCGAGTGATCCTTGTGATCCCAACGCACGTCGAAACTCTGCCCGAGTGACCATTGCTATCTCAACGCATGCCGAACCTCTGCCCAAGTGATCCCTGCGATCCCAACGCAAGCCGAAACTCTATCTGCAGACAACCGACACATCCCGAAGCAATCCCGGTCCGTCCCGGAATACTATTCCATCCTCAAAACACTATTCCCCAGCGGAAGACAGACACGAACAACCATTGGTAAGGCTTCCTTCCATTACTATTTCAATACATTTCAATAAAGCAGTGTACAATGTAGACATCCGATACATCATGCATTTTTAAAAGCACATACACACACACACACAACAGTTAAAGAATATTAGGGGTACCGAAAGACTTGTTTTTACGAGGCGACTTGGGTGAGCTCTAAGATTCTAATATTCTCTTCCCGAGGATTCATCTGACCTCCGAACTCAAAAATCTCATCACACAAAAAACAGTTTATTTTTAAACTGATGCCCTTTTTCAATGTTTTGGGCTTAATAAAAACGGCGTGGCGACTCTACAAGCAAAACACAGCGAGAAACCACCAACACAACGCAAAACACAAACGGAATAAGCCAGATGCCGGGGCGCGAACGCGCTGCCTCTCAGATCCGGGCGACTTCCCGAACGCGACGATGTGCGAGATGCCGGGGGCCCCCGCGTGCGAGCCGGATCCCAGGTAATTTCAGCAGCACCAACCAAATAGACACCAACATAAATCCCAGATTCTTACATTCTCTTCTCAACGTAATACCACTCAAAAAATGGGTCGATGCGGGACCCGGGGCGGCCCCCACCGTAGCATTTTCTCTCGCGCAAGTGTAACTGCAACGACTTGGATGAACAACTCTGTAGACCCCACTACTAGCTAGGAGATATACATCCTTATTGTTACCCTCCCTGATGCGACTATGAAAAATGGCATTGGGCCCGAATAAGGAATTAGGCCAAATAGGTACAAATGGACCCAATACGATTAGAGTGAGTATTAAAGTAGGTTCAGGGCAGTGAGGTGGCATGGGTGATAAGGCGACATCCTGGAGGCGGCATGTGAGGGTAAGGTCAAGCGGGTTATAGACCTTGGGGAATTGTAATTCTAGAACGTCGCAGCCAATGGTGAGAACCTTGCTGATAAGGAGGTTGGAACTGGCGGCATTTTGAGTATTTCCGCCTATCCTTCAATTGCCGCCTGGCGGCTTGTGTAGAAGGTAATCCCTTGCGGCGTTGGCCTGCCAGTAGGACCCACTTATCAACCATCAACTGTAGGGTGATTTGATAAGGTGAACAGGAAAATTCCACTAATTTTGGAGTTAGTTGAGGACCTTTGGTGGATGATTGACATGTGTCTCCCGTGTGCAAGGCACATGGGGGCTTGGTAGTACTCCCTCCGTCCCACACCAAGGTTCCTTGGTGTGGGTTTTACGCTTTTTAAGAAAAAAATTTGTTTGTGTTGTTTAGAATAGAGGAGAGATAATGTAAAAGTTAAATGTGGGGTAGGAAATAGTAGTTAATAATTGATTTTTTGAAAATGAGTAGAATATTAGAGGAGAGAGAATGTAAAAGTTAAAAATATTTAATAGGAGAGAGAATGAGTGGGAGGAATAGTAAGTCAATGATTGGTTTTTTTGTAAATATGTTAACTATATAAGGGTATAATGAATGGTTTTTTTGTAAATATATTAAATCATAAGGGTATACATATATTCAAAACTTTCCATTTATGGAAGGGAACCTTGAAGTGGGACAGACGAAAAGGAAAAGTAGGAACCTTGAAGTGGGATGGAGGGAGTATAAAATATGAGGAATAGTGCCATATGAAGGGTAAGTACTCTCTAAGCTTTCTCTCTCTAGAAACCTCCATTGTTGTTTTATCAGTTCAGACAGAAATCTTACTCTCCGCCGGAGGGATTTTGCCGGAGCCACCCCCGGCCTAGTTAATGTGTTTGCATGTGTGTAGGTGACCTAGCAAAGGAGGAGCAGCCGAAGTATCTTTCTTTTTCAGTTCCTGTGCAACCAAATTTGTTTGGCAGCATCACTCCCCAACATGAGGAAAAAGTGATGAGCTCGAAACAGCTAGATCGGGCCCAAGCTCGGTCTGGTCCAAAGGCCCAGCATGACGTGGCACTCCCTAGACCGCCAAGGTTGAGACCGCGATCTTCTCCAGCGGTCCCAGTTAAAACTGCATATGGCCAACATAGTATTGACCGCTCCATCCATGCCCGCGTCAACATGTTGACCGCGCCCAAGATGTTAACAGAGTCTCACCCCAGACCCCCGTGATCACGGAAGTGGTGACCGCTCTATCCGTTCCCGCGTTAACATAGTTGACCGCACCCAAGATATTGACTACGGACTCATACGAGCCTCCCGGTTATCTCACCAGACTCCCGGTTAAATGCCAAGGCTTACTGAGCAAGATATCTTACTGGCTCTGACATGCAAGTAGCCGGCTCACTCCCATCACATTTAATGCGGCTCAGTCAGGCGCCTACTATTGCATTTAATGCGCCGCGCCGGATACACGGCTCCTGTCCACATCAGCGACATCCCCTCTGACAGTGAATCTTCCTTCCCTGACAGACCCAATCAGATGCGGACACGTGTATGCGATCAAAGACCAAATTGCCCTTTAGGGCTGACCTCATGGCTTACGTCAGCGAGCAGCTCCCCATTACCTATAAATAGAATACCTTTGTCCCCTTGGACAAGGTAAGTTCCAAAAATACATTGTAAGCCATATTACTCTCAAGCCCTAAACACACACACCTTCAAGGCATTCCAAGCCTTCTAAATCTCAGTGTTCTTACTCTCACACCTGAGGGCCTGAGTTGGATCAACATCCAACTTTAACCTTAACGGTGCTTCGTTTGTGTTGTGTTCCTAGGTACATTAACCAACTAAATATATCCTGCCAGATATCCTTAAACCGTTCAGACACTGATTTGTTTGGCGTCATCAGTGGTTCCATTGCCGGGAAACGTCATATGTTTCTCGTAAAATTTTTGTTTTCAGACACCCATCATGTTCTAAACAACTGACTGTCCAAAAGCCTTTCTTTTTTAGTCATTTTTTCAAGCATGTCTAGAATTTTAGAAAATGCCGATCATTTGACCATCCAGGAGGATGACCAGGCAACCCCCTCTAATGTCAATAGGGGTAGACCCAGCACCACAGTTTTTCAAAGAATGGGGGGCCGTGCTTAAAGCCTAAACAACCTCTCTCCTGCTCAAAAGGTTCTGAGGAGGCTGTCCAAGGAAGCCCGAGCCGAAAAGGCCCAAGCCCTCCTAGATGAAAGCCCAAAAACTCCCAACGCTCCTACAAAAGCTGCCATCACCTCCCCAAATACTCCCCTCTCCCCCGAGCAGATCCTGAAGAGGCAGGAGATCCTGGCTGCCAAGTCCAAACTGGTCGCTCAGGCCATGGCCATCAACGACGCTCAGATGGACTTATTTGAGATGGAGGCAAATGGCGGAGTACCACTCCTAGAAGGGTCACAAAGGTTCTCCCAACGAGTCCCCGCTAACTCGTTTTCTAGTCAAGCTAGGGGGAAAAACGGGCTGAAACAACCCTCAACCGCGGTCAGGTGGTGAAATTACCCGGGGTATCGCGCGACGCGAAACGCGGTTGTCTTTCGCGGAGGGTTGGTGTCTGAGACCTCGCTTTTTGGGAAGGAAGAGGATTCGCCACGCGGTTTTTGTATTTTGAGCCCGAACGTTGAGAAACGGCTATTATTTGAAAAATAGTGTCATTTTTATTGGTAGCAAAAACTTAGGAAAAGGCTTTTTGAAAAAGGGGAGTCATTTTTATTGGCAGCAAAAACGAGTAAAAAGCTTTTTAGTATCAGAGATTTTTAGGTTCGGAGGTCACATTACGTTTCGGGAAGAGTATATTGAGATCACCCGAAACGCCTCGTATGACGAGTCTTTCTACCTTTCTCAAAAACGTGTGCGTGTGTGTGTGTGTTTGCATTTTTGAAATGGGGGCTTGAATGACAAGCTTAATCTTGGTTTGAATGTCAAACGTTGATTAGGTGATTTGTTTGAAAAGGCGAGCATTTGAATGACAAACGTCGGTTTTGGAAGTTTTAGGAAAAAGTGGCGCGAATGGTGATTCTAACTGTTTATCTTAAGTGTCAAATGTTGACTTTTAAGAAAAGAGCGTTTGAATGTCAAACGTCGGATTTTGAGTTTTGAAGATGAGCGTTTGGAGGCCAAACGTCATTTCGCGCTTTTTGAAAGAGAGTTCGAAGGTCGAACTCCGATTTTGAACCGGGCGTGTCATTGTTAACGATTTTACGGGAAAAACATATTAAATGATTTTTGAATGTCAAAAGTCGTCTTTTAAGTTTGAAGATGAACATTTGGATGCCAAACGTCATTTTGCACATTTTAAAAGAGAGTTCGAAGGTCGAACTCCGGTTTTGAACCGGGCATTACATTGTTAGCATTTTTACGGGAAAAAGGCATTAAATGATATGCAATCAACGAATCGGGTTGCGACTCGGACTTTGAAAAGTAAATACTATCACGATCCAAACGGGTCGGACTTTGTAAATGACACTATTTAAAGTGCGGTATCAACGGAATCAAATGATCCGGAATTGTAAAGTACGATCGACGAGCCAAACGGCTCGGAATTGTAAAGTACGATCGACGAGCCAAACGACTCGGAGTTGTAAAGTTGCATGAAAGTAAATGACGATCGACGGATCAAACGATCCGGAATTGTAAATGACATAAATTTAAATGACGATCGATGGATCAAACGATCCGGAATTGTAAATGACATAAAAGTAAACGAAACGGGGTCGGAACACCGTTTTAACCTGAGATTACTTCTCTTACGGGAAGAGAAGAGGATCTAGGGGCTAAAACGTATCGGACCCCGTTAGACGGAGGCGTCTACATCTCAACAACGTCATCCGCAGGGTACAATAATCAAGGTGATCATAATATGATTGTGGGAGTTGTTCCTCGAATCACAACTTGGACAAGGATTCCAAATCCTGCAGGTGGCCTACCCCGCCTTTGTCATCGTCATCAGCATCGTCGAAAAGAGCCTCAGCTGCCCAGTCTCCAAGCATTGCTCGTCAAAAGGAGTTTCAGATGCCCATCAGCTTCGGCAAATTGCCCGTGTTGTACGGAAGGATTATCATTTCCCGTGTTGGACGGAAGGATTATCGTTTCCCGTATTGGACAGAAGGATTATCATTGCTCATGTTGGACAGAAGGATTATCGTTTCCCGTGTTGGACGGAAGGATTATCATTGCCCATATTGGACGGAAGGATTATCCATTCCCGTTTTGGACGGAAGTTTTATCATCATTTCCCGTGTTGGACGGAGGGTTCTTATCAAATTGCCCGTGTCGGATGGAGGTTCTTTATTAAATCCGTGTTGGACAACAATTCATCAAAAATCCGTGTTGGACGGAAGTTTTATCATCATTTCCCGTGTCGGACGGAAGTCTTATCATCAAATATCCCGTGTCGGATGGAGATTCTTCATCAATATCTCGTGTCGGACGAAAGGTTCATCAGTTCCCGTGTCGGATGGAAGGTTCATTATCAGGTATCCCATGTCGGACGGAAGGTTCATTATCAGGTATCCCGTGTTGGACGGAAGTTTTATCATCATTTCCTGTGTCGGGCGGAAGTCTTATCATCAAATATCCCGTGTCGGACGGAGATTCTTCATCAATATCTCATGTCGGATGGAGGTTCACCAAATGCCCGTGTTGGACGGAAGATTATCAAGAGCCCGTGTTGGACGGAGATTGATCATCAACAAATGCCCTTGTCAGACAGCAGTAGCATCAGTTTCCTCGGCAGCTACAGGTAAGCAAAGCAAAGGTATGAAAGCACATCTCTACCCTTTCTTGCTTCTTGTCAGTTCTGTTTCTGAACTACGACCGGCTTGATTCCCTCCCCGGGATACGTAGGAATCCTTTTTCCAAAGGTCCAGCCATCCGATCTCCCCAGATCATTGTCCAGCCATCCGCCTATCCCCAGCTGCTCATTGGGATTGGGTCCTCTTTATCGACAACCTCACTTCTTCCATAAGTGACGTTGCCGAGGGGCTCTGTGAGTACGCCAATCCAATTTGCGACCCCTTTTAGGTGCATTTTAATATGATAAAATTGCACTAGGGGCATTTTGGTAAATTTTCGGTCCATTTCGAGACTTTCGGGAGCTTTTTATGAGTTTCTCGCTAAGAAAGGATCTACAAGGAATTATTGGCTTTGGACCTTTAAGGAATTAGCCCGGAATGTTCCAGAACCAGTTGCTGGCGCCAGAAACGGTTATTGACACGTTATGTCACGCGACAATTTGAGCCATGGAAAAGCGGAGCAGGAAGTCGTACGACACATTAAATCCAATTTCCAAGCTACGTTTAAATACCAAATTCTCTCATTTGTCAAGGGGACGGCACAGAATACTCTCTCTCTCACTAAATGCAATCCACACCTTCTCTCTATACGCAGACACCATTTTCCCCTTCAACTCCATCGTCTTCCTCACCAAATTCCCCTCCCTAAATCGCTTCCCTCTACCTCAATCCCTTCCGGACCGAACCTAATTCTCCCTCAACCCACAAACAGAGACCTCACCCCCGTTAGCTCTCAAATCGCCTCCTCAATCAAACAACAATCGTCTTCTCCGATCTAAACTCATTCGTCGGTGACTTAAGCCCAACCTCCATCGCCCACCACCGTTCTCTACCTCCAACACCTACCGTTGCATCACTGGTTCTCTTCCTCTCTCCAACTGCCTCCTTCCCCTATTCCAAACCCCGTTTCTCTAATCAAAACCACGACCCAATTCCTTCCCTCAATTCCCAATCCAATCTCTCAATCTCCCTCGGTTCTCTGCTCGTTACCCGAAATCCACCGACGCCGTCCCCTGTTGTTCCAGGTCCTAAGTCCGTTCAACGCTTGGAGCTTCACAGCAACGTCAATCTACGAGTTCGAATTTGTTCCCGAAAGCCGATTCGAAGATCCTTCTACCTAACGTGGTTTAAGGGGCGTGGACACTACGAGGGTAACGAATCCTAACCTTCTCTCTCTCTGTTTCCTGCGTAGTGCAACTCCTATGATTGAAATGTTGTTGTGTAAAATCTGAGTATACTGGCTTTGTTACAATATCATTTAGCTTGTAGTATGCTATGGTTTGTTTGGATATTCTGACCATTAAATTTATCGCGGTGATGATACTTGTTTTGTTCATGTGATTGTGTGCGTTGTGCATAAATCGCGCTAAGGTGAGCGTGGATCGTCTCATATCCACGTTCATCTAAGCTTGGATCTCTTTGAGGTTGTTGGGACCTGTGTTTCGTACATTTATCATAGTGATTATGGATGCTCTTGTAGTGATGTCGTGTGTTGGGCATGAATTGCTAAGGTGAGTGTGGGTTATTCCATAACCACACTCATCTGCAAATTGGTTCTCTCTGAGGTCGTTGGGATCTGATTTCTATTTTCGTTAATCTAGGATTGTCATTTTATTGTCCTTGTAATCTAGCATTTGTAAAACCTCTGCAGATGGCGGAGTATATCCCGCGACACAACTGGCCATTCATGGTCCTGCGTCGTGCGACATACTTGGCCTATCTGCAGCTGGTTATTTTTTTCAGTTGTAAGCTGTTTCATTCCTATGTAATCAGGTGGTGGTCTCCTAAAATAAATGACTCACAAGTTGTAATCCCTTTTTTGAGCAATAAAACAAAGCAATAAATGCATTTTATACATATCTTGTCATACACACTTTGCACACACATTTGAATGAATTGAATGTTGAACAATAGAAAGACTCGTCCATGGACGAGGCATGTTGGGTAAACTCTCGGTTCTTCCCAACACGTAACCTGACCCCTGGACCCATTTTCTCTTTCTAAAAGGTTTTCAATGTTTCCTTAAAAACGGCATGGCGACTCCCTATTCCTTTATTTTTTCGGCGAGCGTTCATTCAGTGGCGACTCCGCTGGGGACTTGAAACTTGTTTTTCAAAAGTGGGTCAAACTTTCGTTCGTGTTCAATGTCCATTTAATTCATGTGTGTGTACTTGGTTGTGTGACATTTTATGTGCTTAAATGCATTTCATGTGCTTTGTTGTCTTTGTGCTCCATTTTTTGCTTATGTTGCTCTCTGTGAGGCTTGGTTTGGGTGACTTGCTTGGAGGCTGGGGCTTGTGCTGCTTTGGTCCTGGAAAATGGGGTTGATAAGCCGTGCGACACAGTGCGACTTCTACGTCCTGTGTCCCGCGACAGTTCTTGACACTTTGCAAGATTTAATTTCTTGGTGCAGGTTGTGATTGTGGGGCAGTCCCCTATGATCAAATTATTGATCATTTTGATTATTGTGCTCTGTGGGGTTTAGCGTGTGTATGTGTTTTCCTTTCCCCCTTTTCAAAAAAAAAATAATAATAAAAAAATAATAATAATAAAAAAATAAAAAATTATTTTCGCAAAATAAAGGAACATAGCCATCCCGCACACTACTTCACATAGATCTAGAACCCTCGGGTGCGATTGACGGCATCGCGAACGGCCATGAATTTTGCCTACGCTCGAGCGCCTAATATCAAACCTATCCCCCTAGCGCGTTATAGGTGGCACCACACATTTAACCTTACCCAAAACGGTTGGTTTTTGACACGCCATTTTCAAATACACTAAAATGAATTATTTCAAAATTTTTAAAAGGCTTTCGTACCTATCCCAAAACCTAGCACGTGTGGGCATGTTGCCATCGCAACATGATTTCACGAAAGGACATGTCGTTCCCACGGCATGTTCTAACGAGAGATCATGTCGCTTTGTCAACGTGCACCGACGAGAGGTCATGCCGGATTTTTCCTTGAAAATCTTCAGGAATACCCATTATGCTGCCCAAATTTCTCCAGAAATTGGGGATGCTCGTCCGTCCCATAAATGCTTCGGTTTTGATTAGGTATCATTGCCTATTATTAATTTTGAATCAATACATTTGGTGTATTTTTGGATGATGTGTCCATAGGTTCCCTCGAGGTTCTAGATTGCGTGAATAAAGGATTAGCCTTCCCAACCGTTCCTAGGACTTAAAAGACACCGATTTTTACTTGAATACTAATAAGATGTTGCACAAGTCCGTCTCATTTTCCGCTCCTCCCTCTCCCATACCATCTCAAAGTTATCTATCCTCCTCCTTATACACGCTCTCTCCTCTCCAGTTAAGGCAAGTTGGGTGCGCGATCCGATTCCCGGTGCTCGTTTAGTTCGCGTCTTGAGGCAGTTGCAGTGTCAGCAGAGCTCGCATCCGATTCAATTTCAGAGATGTCTAGTGCATAAAAGGGTATGACTACTCAATTTGAGGGTTCATCTGCCATGGGCCAACAAGGCATGCAGGATCTGTCCATGGAAGAGATGAGGGCTAAGTCGGAAGTCGCTCTAGTTAGAAAGCGTGAGGCCCAGTTACTCATTCAAGCCGCTAGAGCTAGAGAAGAGGCGGCACACTCTACGTTGGTGGAAACAATGAGAAGCCGTGGTATTGCCGTGATTAGACGTGCTGATGGAACTTATGAGGAGGTTACTGATGCTAACGAGTTTGATGTCGAGACCAGGAATGTCTCCCTTCCTCCCTTTGCTCCAACATATCATCAAGTTCCATGTTTTGGTGTGCAGTCAAACCCTCAGATGAGTTTTGGTTTAGTTGGAGGACCACAGCCGATGTTCCATGATTTGACCTCCTCACCAATCTCCAATGCTTCCGTGCCCCTAAGCCAATTTGGGTCCCAGTTTCCGAGCAGTCAAGGCTTGTTGTTTCCAGGTTCTCAATATCAGCATGGTCAGTTTCATGGTCCTCACTTCCAGGGTAACGCCCAGTATCCGAATCAGCACTCTTATTCCCAGAATCAGTTCAACCAAAGTGGATTTCTGCAGCCTCCTGTTAGCCAGCCTCAACCTCAGGGATATCAGTCTCAGCCTTTGATGGGTTCAGCTTTTGGGTTTGGCTCCTCACCTCTGCAATATCCGGGGTCAGCTCCTTACTTGCCCACTAGTGCTTCCCTGCAGAATCAGAATTCTCCAACCGGTCAGTTTAACTATTTGTCAGCTCCAGCACCCTTCAGTCTACCACCAGTTTCTGGAATAGCTCAGCCGTCTCTCTTCCAACCAGCCAGTTTTGAGCCTTCTTCAACTATTGCTCCCGCTCTTCCTCAGCTTCCCGGGATGACTCCGGAGGTAACTGCACTGTTGAAGCAGATGCAACAGCAGATTGACCGGTTGACTGTAGGATCAGGTGGACTCAAAGTGGTCGATCCAGAACAAGTGAAGCCTCTTCCTTACAAGTTCAAGATGCCCAAAATATAGTTTGATGGCTCAGCATGTCCGAAAACTCATGTGGACACATACGTGATGACTATGGGAGCTATGGGTTATACTCCCGAGTTTATGGCCCAACACTTTCATCTCACACTCAAAGGACCTGCCCTGACATGGTTTCTAGCTCTTAAGTCGGAAGCTCGATCTACTTGGAGTCAAATCACTGAAGCCTTTCTTGAAAAGTACCGTGGGAACCTCGAATGGCGCTCAACTAGAGACGACTTGGTCGGTACAATTCAGAAACAGGATGAGTCAATCACCGAGTTCTACAAGAGGTGGAATGCTAAGCTTAATGAGCTGTCTGAATCAATCCCGTTGCAGCATCAAAAAGACATCTTTCTGTCATGCGTGAAGCCGGTTCTCCGTGAAGCCATTGGAAATGGTTGGTATCCCGACTTGCGAGAAATGGTGGGAATGGGAGCCCGCAGTGAAAATAGACTCTTTAACACTGTCTCGAACACCAATGCTGGTAATGGTGGTGGTTATCGCTACAGGTCAGCAAATCCAGTTTACATGGCCCCGAAAGAGAAAGAGGTAGCCAAGGACAACAGTGTCAACAGCCTTCAGGGAGGAAGATTTGGTCAAAGCACCAGGAGATTTCCACCTCGCCAAAAGATGAAGTATGACGATCTTGGTATGTCCCGCGACACAACTGGCCATTCATGGTCCTGCGTCGTGCGACATACTTGGCCTATCTGCAGCTGGTTATTTTTCAGTTGTAAGCTGTTTCATTCCTATGTAATCAGGTGGTGGTCTCCAGAAATAAATGACTCACAAGTTGTAATCCCTTTGTTGAGCAATAAAACAAAGCATTAAAATGCATTTTATACATATCTTGTCATACACACTTTGCACACACATTTGAATGAATTGAATGTTGAACAATAGAAAGACTCGTCCACGGACGAGGCGTGTTGGGTGAACTCTCGGTTCTTCCCAACACGTAACCTGACCCCCGGACCCATTTTCTCTTTCTAAAAGGTTTTCAATGTTTCCTTAAAAACGGTGTGGCGACTCCCTATTTTTTTTTTCGACGAGCGTTCATTCACCCACCAAAAAAATGGCACAGAGGTGTGGCCGTACAATGGATGCCTTCATTGACAAGATTGCTCGGGCACCCATTCAGAAGGGGAAGCCCCCCCAGATGGAAACATACGATGGCTCTAAAAATGCCAAAAGCCATATGGGGCGGTTTGAGGGACAGATGGCCCTATTCTCATCAGACGAGGCGGTGATGTGCAAAGCCTTAGCTGCGACTTTCACGGGCAAGGCCTTATCCTGGATGCTGGCCCTCAAGCTGAGTTCCATCAAAACCTACGGCCAATTTAGGCACCTCTTCTTGAACACTTTTGCCGGGGCCGGCGAGCCCGCACGACCAAAGACAGATCTTGTCCGAGTCAAGCAGGCCGCCAATGAGACCACCATAAGCTACATCTCTCGATTCTGAAAAATGAGCTAGCAGATTGTGGATTTAGAAGAGGGTGATATCCGGCTTTGCTTTGAGGGCGGTCTTACCTCCTCGTTCCTAAAAATGAATTTTTCTTCCAATCGGCCTAAGAGCGTGGAGAAGATGTATGAGAGGGCATCTGCTATAGCCTCAGCCGAAGAGCCGAATGAGGCCGCTCCCCGCCCCCCTGTTAAGGAAAGAATCAGCCAAGTCCAGGAGACCGGCCAGAAAGCTGCCCACGCAATAACCAGGGAAAGAACCGCAGCCGTGGGACGGACAAGCTCCGAAATCACGGAGGAAACAGTTTTTACTCCCTTCACCGATGCCCGAGCAGTAATCATGAGAGCCATGGAACTGCCCCCTCCTCCCCCCATGGGCCGAAAGCCAAACGAAAGGAGCCGAGCTAAATTTTGTGAGTACCACAACGATCACTGTCACACTACTAGGGGTGTTCACGGTCCGAATTGGTCCGGATTTTATCAAAATTTCAAATTAATAGGACCAGACCAATTGTTCGGTTTTGCCTAAATTCTAGACCAGGACCAGACCATTACATTACAGGACCAGTCACATTGGTCCGGTTCCAATGGTTCGGTTCATGTCCGGTTCCATCGGTTCCACAAGTTACACTAATATATATTTTTTCTAAAGATAAAACATGCAACAACTATTTTTTTCATGAAACCAAAACATAGGACGATTACATAAACAAAGTTCAAATAAAAATATTCAGACATACAACAAATTAACTGAAATAGAGGAACAAAAGAGAAAAACATAAACATGATTCAGATCCTAATAACTAAATTCAGATGCAAAATTGTAAGAAAATTGAAAATACGAGTAGATTGGAGGTAGAGAATGAGAAAATAACATCAAAATCTCATTAAATCATTACCTTTTATTGGAGATTTGAGAAGCAAAATAACAGAGTAGTGATGTTCTGCAATCTCACACGAAAAAACAGATCTGCGTCGTAGATTAATTACTTCCGTTACAGCTGCGCCGTCGGTAGAGATAGATGGTGGTGCCGTGGTTGGACAGCTAAGTTGAAATCAGGGCGCCGCCATGGAAAATCAATTTGATTTCTAGGGTTGAGAATTGAGATGAGAGAAAGACGAGAAAGGGGAAAAGCGTAGAGAGAGAGAGAGAGGGGGATAGAAAATCAAACGGCGAAAATGAAAGAGATATGATAGGGTTAGGATTTTTGTAAAGTTGTAAAATCGCTGGATGGATAAGGTCACAGTAATTTTTTTTATTTTTTTTTTGAAATTAGGAATTTGAAATTATGAATATATATATATATATATATATATATATATATATATATATATATATATATAGAGAGAGAGAGAGAGAGAGAGAGAGATATTATACATAATATATACATAATCGGTCCGGTCCGGGTTCGATCCAGGACCATATATTTTTTTCAAAAATCAGGACCAACTCAAATAATCGGTTCCATATAAATTTGAGACCAAAACCAAACCAATTCTATTGGATTGGTCCGGTTTTCATTGGTCTGGTCCGATTCTATCGGTCCGGTCCGGTCCGTCGGACTATGAGGATCATTCAGCAGAGGATCAATGACGGGGAGCTAACAAAGTGGGTTAAGGGCCATAACAATGCCACCAATAATAATAATCCCCCCGGACACGAACACCACGTGGTCTCGAGAGGAGGGAGAGAGACAACGACAATGATGAGTTGGGTGACTATGAGATTAATTTCATTAGAGAGGAGCCTCCATCCAACAAACAGCTCTCCCTCCAGATCCGAACCTTAGAGAAGGTTTTCTTGATTCCCCCAATGGCTCCCGAAGAAGAGCATGAAATTGGGTTCAAAAGGAGTGAACTTGCCTCCTCCCTCTTTCACTCTACTCAACCCCTCACCCTCAGAATGAAAATCAACCGAGCAAACATTGGTCGAGTCTTGATCGACACGGGTGCGGCCAGAGACATCCTCTACTACCATACCCTAGTAGGCATGAGGATGACCGAGGCTAACCTGACTCCGTATGAGGGCATGCTCGAAGGGTTCACCAATCACGCCGTCGAGGTAAAGGGGACGATAGTGTTTAAAGTAACTATTGGGAAAAAACCCATGCGGAAGTCAGCCAAAATCACATTTATGGTGGTTGATCTTCCTTCCCAATACAATGCCATTCTCGGAGTAACTGCTCAGGACGAATTGGGAATAGTTGGTTCCGTTCCCCACCAAAGGGTGAAATTTAACACCCCGGGCGGGGTTGCCACAATAAAAAACTAGCCCGGGAGATTCCTCCGAGCACTAGAGGAGAAGAGGAAAACGGAGAAAGGCCAGACATCCTGCCCGCATAAAGAGGGCGAGGACAAATTGAAAAAGGGGAAAGCCCATGAACTTGTTCCAGCACCCATTCCAATTGGCATGCTTTATTTCCATTCCACGAAGGTGGAGCTCAAGACGAGTAGGAAGGCCAAAAAATTGGCCCCTATTGAGGGAGGTTATATTGATAGGGGAATTGAAGGAAAGATTGACCGAGAGGTCATATATTCCACGGCCGCGCTGCCCGGAGCCCAGGCCAATCCCCCAAACATTGTCATAGACTCCTTGCACAATCGTGAAATCAGCGACCTCCGGCCTAACGACGAGCTCGAGGAAGTGGTAATCAACTTCCACTACCCCGAGCAAACTGTTAAGGTCGGGCTGGAAATTCACCCCGAGGAGAGAAGGATCTTGATCGAGTTCCTTCGAGCAAATTGCGATGTGTTCACTTGGAGGGTGGAGGATATGCAAGGGTTAAGCGAAGACGTGATCCTCCACAAAATTAATGATGACCCATCCTTCAAGAACATCCACCAAAAATCGAGATACTTCTCTCCGGAGAAAGAAATAGCGATCAAGGAAGAGGTTGAGAAGTTACTCAAAGCGGGGATAATTAAGGAGATCTCCTACCCCAAGTGGCTAGCAAACGTAGTCATGGTCAAAAAGGCCAATGACAAGTGGAGGATGTGCGTTGACTTCACGGATCTCAACAAGGCATGCCCCAAAGATTGCTTCCCTCTTCCTCGCATAGACAGATTGGTGGAATCAATAGCCGGTCACAGAGTATTGAGCTTCATAGACTCATACTCCGGCTATCACCAGATAAAGATGGCTCCTGAAGATGTCCCCTCCGTAGCTTTCATCACTGCGGGCAAGACATACTGTTATACAATGATGCCCTTCGGGCTGAAAAATGCAGGAGCCACCTACCAGCGAATGATCAATATTGTCTTTAAGAACCAATTGGGCAGAAACCTTGAGGCCTACATTGATGACATGGTTATAAAGACGAGAGAAAACTCCCACGAGCTCAACGTGGAGGAAACTTTCTCAAACTTGCGCCGCAATAACATGAAACTGAACCCCCTAAAATGTGCATTTGGGGTAAAGGCGGGCAAGTTCCTTGGATTCATGGTCAACCAGCGGGGGATTGAAGCCAATCCTGAAAAAATTCAAGCGCTGTTGGACATGAGGCCTCCTGCCTGCGTGAAGGATGTGCAAAAGCTAAACGGGCGCATCACCGCACTAGGCCACTTCATCTCGCGGCCAGCATAGAGATGCCTCCTCTTCTTCAAAACTCTAAAAGGGGGGAAGAAAGTTGACGAATTTGCATGGAATCGCGACTGCAGTCAAGCTTTTGAAGAAGTAAAGAGATACCTTGGACAGCCCCCTCTACTCAGCAGCCCGGTGCCCGGGGAAGAGCTTTTTCTATTTTTAGCAGTTACTGATCTGGCATTAGCTGCTGTTCTTGTAAGGGCGTTATTTAAATATAGAGAAATTAACTTACGCCTTGCTTGTATCTGCTCGAAAATTAAGAGCTTACTTTTCTGCACATCCTATAATTGTACTCACTGAGGCCCCGCTTAGAAAGGTTTTACATAAACCAGAGTCCTCGGGGAGAATGCTAGCTTGGTCTATCGAGCTCACTGAGTTCCAGATCACCTACTCCCCGAGAAGGACAATCAAAGCGCAGGCCTTAGCTGACTTTGTAGCAGAATCGTCATTTAAGCTAGCGGACAGCGACCTAGGGAAGATAAAGTGACCAGAATCAGGAGAAGCCCAAGATAGCTCAGACACACACAGAGATTATACAGCCCAAGGAGAGTCCAGAAGAAGTATGTACTTTATTCGTGGATGGCTCTGCGAGCAAGTTAATGAGTGGAGCGGGCATACTCTTGATCGCGCCCTGCGGGGAGAAATTCAAAAGGGCCTTGAGATTCAAATTCGAAGCTTCGAACAATCAGGCTGAGTATGAAGCGATTATAGCAGGCATGGAATTGGCCAGAGACTTGGGAGTTCAGAATATCGAGATCAATAGTGACTCTCAGCTCATAGTAAATCAAATTAAGGGGGAGTATGACACGATCAACCCAGTGCTAACTCAGTACTGCGGTCTAGCAGAAACCCTTATTAAAAATATCACCTACTATGAGCTGAACCAAGTTATGAGAGAGGACAACACAGAGGCTGGCCTCCTCTCCAGAATAACCGATCAAGAAGTCATAGACTTGGAGACGGATTGCCAGATAGAATTCACGGAGAGACCTGATATAGATCGGATTCCGATAAACAATATTGAGGATCAAGTAAAGGACTGGGTAGATGAGATCAAGGATTACATCGAGAGGCAAACCCTCCCCGAGGATCCAGCAAAGGCTAGAACCATTGGAAAGGTGTCCGCAAAATACCTCGTCCTGGATAGAGTATTATTTCGACGATCATTCACCAAGCCTTTGCTAAGATGCATCAAAACTCACATGGTCACCAGCTTACTCTATGAGGTCCATGAAAGAGTTTGTGGCGGACATCTCGGTGCTCGCACTCTCTCAGACAAGATTAAATTTCAAGGATTTTATTGGCCTACGATGAGGAGAGATGCGGAAGAGTACGTGAGAAAGAGTGACAAATGCCAGTGATTTGCGGACATCCCTAGACTACCATCAACAGAGCAGACTTTGGTTGTACCATCGTGGCCGTTTGATACGTGGGGGATTGATCTAATTGGACCGTTCCCAATTGCTAGAGGAGGAATTAAGTATGCCGTCGTGGCCGTGGACTATTTTACCAAGTGAATAGAAGCAAAGGGCTTAGCCACTATCTCCGAGGAGAATGTTATTAATTTCGTCCAGAATCACATCTATTGCCGATTTGGGGTTCCACGAGCAATAATTTCGGACAATGGCACTCAGTTCTCTGCAAAATTCACAGCTGAATGTGAGAGAATGAAAGTACAACATCGCCAGTCCGCAGTTGCTTATCCCCAAGGGAACGGCCAAGCTGAGGCCGCGAACAAGTTAGTCCTGACCGCCCTAAAGAAACATTTGGAAGGACAAGGAGGACGATGGTTGGACGAGCTCCAGACCGCGTTATGGGTTGTCCGCACAACGATCAGAAATTCAACGGGAGAAACTCCTTTCTTGCTCACGTATGGGTCAGAGGCAATGGCTCCAGTTGAGGTAGCCCTATCCTCGTATAGAGTCACATACTTCGATGAGTCTCAAAATGAGGCAAACAGAAGGTATGACTTGGACGATCTCGAGGAAAAGAGAATACGAGCAAGTGAAAAAATGGTGAACTATAAGCAAAAGGCAAAGAAGCACCATGATAAAAGGGTGAATAGAAGAAGTTTTTCAGTTGGAGATTGGGTACTCAGAAACGTTGAGGTACAAGGGACCCAAGCTGGTTTCAACAAGCTCTCCCCAAAATGGGAAGTACCGTACGAAGTTATCCAAATAATCAAAGAGGGTACCTACATATTGCGGACAAAGGAAGGAAAAGACCTCAAGCACGCGTGGAACAACGATCACCTTAGAAAGTATTTCTTTTCATATCTTTGTAATTTTTTAAGGATGATAGAGGCAATGAATGAATGATTGTTGAAACAAAATTTTTGTGCAAAATTAGTGTTAAAATTGTTGTAGCAGTATTCCCACCAGCCTCAAAAGCTAAAGTGGATGCCCGCAAGCGGATGTCGGTAGGTTACAGGGCCAACATAAGAGCCCCTACCTACCGATGCGCAAAGATCCATTACGATCGCACGCCTATATGGGTGCAAAGACCATTAAGCCCGTACTCGATCGCGGATAAGATACTCTGTCTTGTCCGCGTGAACCACCAGAAACTTGTGGATATAGATGCAAGTGGGGACAAAGGCCAAAGTTCGGACCCACTAAATGCGCGAAGGCCTTAGGTGGCCGTTACTCGTATGCCTGTATGTACAAAGGCCAACATATGAGCCCGTTACATGATCGCCACAAGACTCCAAAGAGTCAGACCGCGTGAACCACAAATCGTGGATACAGATGCCGGTAGGTTAAAGGGCCAATATGCCCCTACCTACTGTTGCCGCAATCTACATGCCCTATAAAAGTAGCTTGCCTTGGTACTTTTAAACTTACACCACGGATCGCAAGTTCAGAAAAATAAGTGTAAATGGAAGGGAGTGATCAAAGAAGATTGAAAAAAGCCAAATAGACAAATGGGGTTAAGGCCTCAAAATTTGTCCCAAGGCCATAACAAACACGATCATAGTGAAAAAGGGCTGAATCTCATAAAAAATCCAAGAGATTTTGAATAAAGGGTTAGGAAAACTCATAAATGCGGGCAGAAGGCCTCTTATGCCTCTGACCGCGGAAAAGAGTCCAAAATTAATTATTCCAAGTCAAAACGCTGAAAATAGAAAAAGCAAGTGCAAGTACCAGGGTATCCAAGTATTGCTAAAACACTTAAAACAGCTTATAAAGACGAGCAATTAAGAAAATACTTCTATTAAAATAGAGAAAATGATTTACAAAATCCTACAATCTATTACAAGAAAAAACAAAAGAAAATCCTAAGCTAAAGGTGCTGAGTCCTTGGGA
Organism: Adenophora triphylla var. japonica; assembly: GCA_022495995.1. Lineage (NCBI taxonomy): Eukaryota > Viridiplantae > Streptophyta > Magnoliopsida > Asterales > Campanulaceae > Adenophora > Adenophora triphylla. The sequence continues at coordinate 67,457 of JAFEMH010005618.1, read as the reverse complement.
TCAGAAGTGGCAGCCTCCTTCGCCGCTTCGGACGCTGGCGTTGGGGAAGGAAAATTTGAAGTTATGGTAAGATCGGTGATAGCTGGAGAAGGCAAGACCTCAGTGGAGGCTGGAGCAGGAGCTGGCCGCGTTGGAAAGAGATCGCTAACTGCAGGCCCATTGGGGAAAAGGCGAGCAACATCTTCTTCGTAGGAGAGCCCCTCATTCCCAAACCTCATGGCATCCATTTCACCAATAAGGCTTGTGGTCGTGACCTCGGCCGCAGGAGGAAAAGAGGCCGCCACCGCAAGCTCCAAGTTCTTGACCTACTCCTCAGCCAGAGGGACCAATGCATGCCCGGGCAGGCATATAGCGTCAGTAGCAATAAGTGAGCCTATTAAGGCCAATTGATGAGCTGAAAACTGGCATGTGGCAGCAAAGTTCCGTAGCTGTGTTTGGCAGGCAATCTCGTATTGAGAAGAGCCTTCAGCGGCGATCGCTTCCTTGTACTCCTCAGACTTCTTAAACTCCTCCACTGCCTCCTTGCGGGCAGCTAGAAGGCATGCATTCCTCTCCAACTCAAACTGAGTCAGAGGCAGTAGCTTCTCGGAGAGCTCATCAGCCTTAGCCTCCAAGACCAAGATATGTTGCTTGGAAGCCTCCAGCCTATTGAACAGCTCAGCATTCCGCTGCTCCAGATCGGCCTTATGCCTGCGGAGTTCGTTCCTCTCCCCCTTGGCTTTTTCCAAGTCCTTCTCTACCACGGCCAACCGGTCAGAGAAGCCTTTCAAGTTCGCCTCCTTCTCGGTGAGGGAGGTCTCCTTATCAGAAAGGGTGACAGACAAGGTCTTCACCTTCTCCTTAGCCTTGTTCAGCTCGCGGATCTTGTCCGCCAGAATCTTAGTCTGCTCGGCGAGGTCAGCAGATAGCCCATCGGTGCATTCCCGCAGCCGCATAATTTTATTGCCCGCCTATGAAAAGAAATATCAATGGTCAGAAAAGAATCAAGAGCCCAATATTGAAATAAAAAAGGCCAACATGTCTTACCTCAGTAAAGGCAAGGCCAATATCCCCCATCAGGGCAGACGGATTCTCCTTGGCCACCACATTTTTGTAAAAATCCGGGGAGTATAGCCGATTCAGGAGGTCAATCCCTACGACAGACTGGTTAGGCCCGCAGGCATAGAGATCAACCCCTGTAACAACGGGCACCCCCTCCAATATCTTCTTTAAGGCCCACGCTTCCTCGCATGTCCTGAGGGGAGCCAAAGGGTAGGAAGCAGAGCAAATAGTTCCCCCCCCCCTATTGGGAGCAGAAGCAGAGACCGAGACAGTTGTAGTGGAAGCATGAGCATGTGTGCCCCTCCCCTCTGAGATTTATGCGCCCTCTCCTAAAGCGCAAGATCTGCGTCCCTTTCAGACTATTTCCTAGACTGATCCTGGCTGTGCCCGGAGGAAATCGTGCGACCTGACGGACTGGAGCCGTGAGCAGTAGAGGCTGGGGAGGACCCTTGGGGGGTGGAGGCAACTCCCCGGTGGTGGGAATTACTTTGGGGCCGGCCGAGGGGCACCAGTTTTTCTATTGCCAATGGGAAGGGACACATCCTTTCCCGATGCTCTGCCCAAGGCAGCTTGCCTGGCCACTACCTCTCTTTGTTATTGACGCAGCTTCTTGGCCTTCAGCTCGGCAGCACTAAGAGGGGCCATCAAAAATTGTATTCATCTGAATCTACTCTGAAAGGAAAAAAGAATTGGTTAAAATGCAGTCCGAGGATGCAAAAAGCAAGCAATAATTAGCTTTCTCAAAGACAGAATAGAGACCAATCCATTTCAGAGGATCGCAGGTCGCGCCCATCATACAGGTTTTGCAGTCAGCCTCAAACTGGAAAAATTCGTGCACCCTCCAATCAGGGTCACGAGGCTGGGGCCCTATCTCTACTCTAGGGGAATGGCGGCTGCCCTCCCTTCGAGGGGCCACCCCTGAGTAGATTAGCAAAGGCTCATAGTCCACAATTGCGCCGACGTCATAAACGGGTTGCACCCCATTGGTTATGTACTTGGCCAAGTAGGTCTCCAGGGCAATTCGAAGGGCCTCGAACAGAGCTGGGTTAGGATAAGAGCCAGCGGTCACCCTCATCGGGACAGGGTAGGATGGTTTGGAGAAGGCCCATCCGAATCTAGACTCTACAACCAAAATGTTCTTCTGGTTCCATTGGTCGAATTTATTGGAAGGAGCAGAAAAGGTCCGGGCAGAGTTGTTCTTTGCTTTCAGGCCCAGGTTGCCATTGCTTATCTGATTTTAGTAGTAGGCATAAAGCCCAGAAAGGGAGGGTTCGTAGCCCAAAACCCTACAGACAGTTATGAAAGAAACCAAGGCTCGAATGGCATTGGGAGTCAGATGCATGGGAAGACAACTGTTGAAGTCAAGGAAAATGTCGATGAAGGGATCAAGGGGAAGTCTCAGTCCATTCTCGAACTGAGCCCCGTAGAAGACGCAAGCCCTATTGTCCTCGCAAACATCTGCTATAGTCTCAGGCCGCAGTTTCTCCTTCCCCTTTATTTGCACGTGGCCAAGACTGCGGACACGGAACTGCTTGGGGTCCACATTGTAGGTGGTGTATATTTCAGACTCCCAGTCAATAGAAGCCACCTCCTTGCCTTTTCTCTTCTGACCACGGCCAGGATTTGCCTTAACAGCACGGCTCTTGCCTCGGGCAGGGACCTCCTCGTCAGGTTCCTCCTCGAAGGCATCAACAATTTTCGTTGCCTTCTTGGAGGTGCCCGCAGCCATACAGTCTCCCTCCTCGCGGTCATCATCCTCGGTCTCCGTGCTCATCGAGCCAAAGAGACCGGTAGATGAACCCCTAGTAGGGGCCACATCGGGTTCACTCTCCTCGCCTCCGTCCACATCCATTTCATCATCATCCCTGTCTTTGGCCATCTCACTCTCCAGAGGATCAAGTTCCTCACTGCTACTCAATTCCACCACGGGCACATCAGGGGCCTCGGTCTGGGCCTCCGGGTAAATAACATTCAAAGGCTCAACATCTAAGGGATTGCTCACATCCACTGAGCCCGGGCACCGTTCCTCACTCATTTGGTTGGGATCCATTAGGTCAACTTTCTCCGAGTCAACTATCACACCAGGAATGCGAATCACTCTCCTCACTAATTCAACGGCGTTCAAAGCCTGATCTCTCTCGCGGGGAAACCTGCATAAAACCCCCATTACAAAATTTCTTAACCTATTTGTATCCCCCAACACCAATACATCACCGTTCACAATAATCTTTTTCTTCTGGGCCTCCCACAATCGGGGTGGGATAAAAGGCCCCCACTGGTATTTCTCACAGAAGTACTGGAAGCACTCCATAGATAGCCTCAGCCAGGCATGAGCTACCTTCCTAAAGATTCCCCCTGACCGTTTACAAACGGCAAAGGTATCCGGAGTGCTCCCATCCCCTAGTTCTACCGGAAGACGGGGGGCCAAACTCACGGGTAGTCATTAAACCCAGAAGAAGAAACAGAAAGAGATGAGGAAGAGATTAAAGAGCAAAATTACTTACGAAGTTAGAATCGAAGGAGGAAAACGCTAAGTAGGAACGCAGCACAAATTTTTTCTCTCTCTAGCAATTTGAAGGTTTGAAGACGGTAAAAGGGTTTGAGGAAGAAGGGTTTGCTATTTATAAGACCTCCCAATACGGGTAAACCCATATTAATTAGCCCACAAACCGTTCTCCTCGAACCACGAACCGACGCCAACATTTGAAATTTCAAAAATTCGCCAGTTAGCATTTATGGCGCCTCTTGGATGGCTGACACGTACCCTCCGTACCTGTCACGCGATGTCTCTTCACCTGTCAAGGGGCCCACCCGTTAACCGGGAGGCAGAGCATTCAAGGCGCCTAGAATCTTCCATACGTGCCTCTCACGAGTGCCTATATGTACGGGAGGCAGAACAAAACCAACAAAAAACACCAACACTGATGCCCGCATAAGGCGCGATCTGGTATAAGTCGAGCTTATCTAGTAGTTCCTCGCTCAGACCATAAATAATTATTCACTTGGAATTAGGGGCCACCGATGAGCCCGGACCAGCTAGACCGGGCCCAAACTCGGTCTGGTCTAAAGGCCAACATGACGTGGCACTCCCTAGACCGCTAAGGTCGAGACCGCGATCTTCTCTGGCGGTCCCAGTCAAAACCGCATACGGCCAACATAGTTTTGACCGCTCCATCAGTGCCCGCGTCAACATGTTGACCGCGCCCAAGATGTTAACAGCGGTCTCACCCCAGACCCCCGTGACCGCGGACGTGGTGACCGCTCTATCCGTGCCCGCGTTAACATAGTTGACCGCGCCCAAGATATTGACAGCGGACTCATACGAGCCTCCCAATTATCTCACCAGACTCCCGGTTAAATGCCAAGGCTTACTGAGCAAGTTATCTTACTGGCTCTAACATGCAAGTATCCGGCTCACTCTCATCACATTTAATGTGGCTCAGTCAGGCGCCTACTATTGCATTTAATGCGCCGTGCCGGATACATGGCTCTTGTCCACATCAGCGACATCCCCTCTGACAGTGAATCTTTCTTCCCTGACAGACCCAATCAGATGCGGACACGTGTATGCGGTCAAAGACCAAAGTGCCCTTTAGGGCTGACCTCATGGCGTACGTCAGCGAGCAGCTCCCTATTGCCTATAAATAGAAGACCTTTATCCCCTTGGACAAGGTAAGTTCCAAATATACATTGTAAGCCATATTACTCTCACACTCTAAACACACACACCTTCAAGGCATTCCAAACCTTCTAAATCTAAGTGTTCTTACTCTCACACCCGAGGGCATGAGTTGGATCAACATCCAACTTTGACCCTGACGGTGCTTCGTTTGTGTTGTGTTCCTAGGTACATCAACCAACTAAATATATCATGCCAGATATCCTTAAACCGTTCAGACGCTGATTTGTTTGGCGTCATAAAAAAGACTTACCTTCCATACAAGCATGGATCAGTAGTGGAGCGATAGAAGTACCCGCCTGTGATTGAAGCGGATCCCTCATTCTTGTGGAATTGTTCTTATGGAGTTTGAAGACGTTTTTGTTCCGGGAGATGGTTTTGGATTAAAGAGATAGGGTCCTTCGTATGCCCGCCATCCATAGTTTCCGTCCTTGGTGACTATATCAACCTCTTCGTATAGATCCTATTCAACATGATGAACCCTGACTTTTATATATATTTATACATACACAAATACACCGTCCCATACAGTCAAATATATCCCATATTTACATATACCAAATATTTACATTGGGATCCCTCATAAAGTGCCACATATGCACTTTCTCACCCTATATATACTATAACTCCTCAAAGGCTAAGGTAAGCTTTACTCTCTCATTTTACACAAACACTCTCTCTCTCTCTCTCTCTACAACTCTCTCTAGAGAGCTTCCATATACAGTTTATACACAAACATATGTTGATTCTTACGCCCGAGGGTTATAGCGGGGCAATCCCCCGCACCCCTAACCGTGTGTTTTGCAGATTCTTCCCGAGGTGCCGACGTGTTTCCGCAACCTTTGCCACCCCGAAGGGCTGATTTTTATGGCGTCATCAGTGGTTTCATTGCCGGGAATCGCCATCTTCTCCGGTACGATGCCGCCGGAAAAGATGCCCATGAAGAGAGAGTGTCATTTTTTTCATAGCTTCCACCACTTCCCGAAGGTGGCAGCCGCCTCCCCCACCACCTTAGGAGAAATTTTTGAAGAAAATAAATTTTACATTCCGGCCGCCTGACCAGAATTATTCGTCGGAGTAGCTATCAAGCCTTTTTATGTTCAAGCTAAATAACCGTCGAGACCCACGAAAGTGGATAGCTACCACCTAGCTTGAACAACCAAGGAGAAGTCGTCGGAAAAAATGGAGCCGGAGAGAAAGAGGCCGGAAAAAGGAGGTACTTAGAGTTCATTTTTTCTTATTTCCAGCCAAAAACATCAAAAATGGCAGCCCCTTCTTTTCTTCTTTCTACCCATTTTGAATACACTACCCCATATAAACCCATTTTGAAAAAGATATGAAAATTCCGACCACCTAACCAGAATTACTCGCCGGAGCAAGTCACCGGAATATATGGAGAGACCTCTTTTGTTCAAGCTAAATAGCTGGCCAACATTCCACGAAAGTGGATAGCCACCACCTAGCTTGAGCAATCAAATAGTATTATTGTTATCTGAAAAAAGGGAGTCAATAAGAAAGTAGCCGGAATAATATTTCGGCGAGTAAAAAATAGCACCGGATTCGTACTCTCCTTGTCCAGACGAAAACAATGACTGAAAAATCACCTTCGTCGGAGTTGTAACACTCCGGCAATAGTATTTCGAGGTGCCACCGTTTCGCCGGATTCCGGCTGAAGTCAGTCACCGGCCGATATTATTTTCTGATTGAAACAAAGGGGTATGATTAAAGTCATGGTTAGCTACTACTGCAAAAGTTGAAAAAGCAGCCAATTTTCCATCAATTTTACTGACAAGAGGACAAGAGCATGGTGGAAAATTGAAGGCAAGGTTACAAAAGTCAACAAACACTGCATGTCGACATAGCTGAGTGAAAGGTGTCGTGAGAAAATGGGCAAAACAAGGACAGCCCACATTATGACAGAAAATGGGGCCCCACCGTGTCAGAGTGTAACTGGGAAGCAGAAAAACAAACTGGGAGGCAAGCATCCAAATCCAGCATCATAAAAAAAAAAGAAAGAGAAGCAAAGGATACCAGGAGGCAGAGGTACAGACCGAGGAACTCCGGTGTCCGCAACAATCCAGGCGACCAGCCCCCTACCTGAACCAGCGAGATCCAGACTGCAGATTAGGACCCTCATGCCCGCAGTCCGGACTGAAATCTTCCATGAATTCCGGCCAAATTACCCACCATCTCCGGCTTGCGACCTCCGCGAGAAAAGGATCACTAGAGCTCCGATCATCCTCAATCCGTGACCGCGACCTCAATCCGTGGCCGGAAACCTACATTCCGGTCATCTCCTACATTTCTCCGACCAGCAACCATGAATCCCGGTGAACAACCTCCGTGCCCGCTGCCATCTGCTCGGTCACAAACCTGCCCGATGCCGTCGACCTCCTTGCCCGCCACTCGCAGCTCGCGCATTTCCTTCCCCGTGACCGCAGCCCATAAAATCCGGCGTGCCAACAACCTCAGTGATCGCAATCCGTCTCCCTTGGCCGCAAGCCTTGACCGCACCCTTGCCCGCATAATCATCTCCCTGCGGCTCCTCCTGCCCGCTAGCGAGAAATCGCCCGCTCCGGTGACTCCTCCTTGCCCGCTGCCCGCGATATCTGAGCTCACCTACCACAGCCAAGCTCCGAGCAAAGCCCCATTGATTCCGACAAGATCAATTGGAGTTCTGATCAGCTCACTGGCCGGACCAAGTGGGTTCTCCCTTTCGTTCTCATTGTTAATAAAAAAGAAAAAGTCAAAATGGGGGGCTTCAGGGAACAAAAGTTAGTAAGAGAAAAGGGTGAGATCGTCAACTGAGGAGAAAGAAAGAAAGAAAAGGGAAAAAGAAAATATAAATGGCTCCATCCATTCCTGGCCACATGAAATTGAAATAATTGAGGGGAGTATGTGGCTGAAAGTCAACCACGGAATACACCAGCCAAAAGCAAGAAAGTATCCTCTCAATTGAAGCTTCTGTCAAAAGTTGGTCACAAGCTGGGTCACCTCCGTTAAAATTCTGACGGCCCATAAAAACTTCGTCAAGTTTTTAAAATATTTCTCCTCCACCAAAGATCAAGTTCGTGCAAATAAAGAAGCATGTTCGTGATCCCGCAAAGCAAGAAAACTATTTCTCCTCCGTCCCTGAATTTTGCTCGTGCAAATAAAAAAGCATACTCATGATACGACAGAAGGGAGGAGAGAAATTCACCTCGCGGTCTTTAAAACCCGTGTAGCCTTGCTCGGCAGCCCACAGCTCGTCAGCTCGGCAGCCCGCATATCCTTGCTCGCCAACCCGCAGCCCACGCTCGCAATCTGTAGCTCGTGTTCGCAGTCAGCAGCCCACGCTCGCAATCCGTTGCTCGTGCTCGCAGTCAGCAGCCCACGCTCGCAATCTGTAGCTCGTGCTGTCCGCAGCCAATGCTCGAATTCCGAAGCTCGTGCTCGCTATCTGGAGCCAATGCTCGCATTCCGAAGCTAGTGCTCGCCACCGAGCAAGCTCCAAAACTTCGGCCAGCAAACAAAGCAGATAAACCCCATCATCCGGAATCTCTAAAGCTAGGAGCCCCCAGTTCGTGCAGCCTACTACCCAAGCAAAACTCATGGGTTGGAGAGGGTTAAAACCCAAGATTGTGCCAATCCGTAAGTTATTCCCACCAGCCTCAAAAGCTAGAGTGGATGACAGTGGGTTAAAGGGCCAAAATAAGAGCCCCTACCTGCTGATGTGCAAAGATCCATTACGATCCGCACGCCTATATGTGTACAAAGGCCATTATGCCCGTACTCGATCGCGGACAAGATACTCTGTCCTGTCCGCGTGATACCACCAAGAAAAAGTGGATATAGATGCAAGTGGGGTCAAAGGCAAAGTCCGGACCCACTAAATGCACAAAGGCCTTTTTTAAGGCCGTTACTCGCATGCCTGTATGTGACAAAGGCCAACATATGAGCCCGCCTACATGATCGCCACAAGACCCTCACAAAAAACTCAAGAAGTTTTGAATCAAGGGTCAAACCGCGTGAACCACCAATCGTGGATACAGATGCCGTGTGACGACCCCAACCCTAGGCACTAATTTTAGATATTATATTATATGCTTTTAATATTTATGTTAACTTTATGTATTCATTTATGTCTTTAAATTCTTATTTTAAGATAAGTTGGGTGAGAAGTAAATTTAGAATCTTTTAAGAATTCATTGGGACATTTAATAAAGAACCATGGGGAATAATAAAAAAAATAGAAATAGATTAATAGTAAGAGGAGGTTAAAATGAGTAGAATAAATAATGAAGGGGAAGGGGATAATTTTAATAAGGAAAGCCTTAGTTTTTGATGGGGGGCCAATAAGGCTTACCCACGTATCCCTCCGTGTGTCCTCTCCATGCTTTTTCCCTTACTTCCCTAACCTCCTCACCCTTCTTCTTCATTCTTCTTCTTCCTTCTCATTTCCATGGAAACCCATTTGGGAACCCACCTCTCCTCAAGCACCTACCAAGTTCAATCCTTCATCATTTTTCAATCCGGGAGTATCTTTGAAATCGGGACATCTAGAGGAGTTCTTCAAGCTCAAGAAATCCATAATCCATCTTCTATTCCAAAGTGAGTTATTATGACCCTTCTCTTCTTTAAATGTTCATGAGCCATGAAATATTGTGATTGTTGTTAAAATGGTTATTTGATACTTTGGGGAAACCTTCTTGGATTTGAGGATTTGGTTAGTGTTATAGAAATTGTTGTTGTTCTTGGAAGTGTGAAGAATGGAAGAAATGGGTGGAGTTAGATTTAGAAAATGAAAACATGAAATGGGTGGGAAGTTAATTGGTAAATAATCTAGGCCTATATGATCTTGGATTTAGATGATTTAAGTTGAAGTATGTAAGGTTAAACAATCCCTTTTAGTGTTCATGAGATTAAGAAAGATTAAAGAGGAAATATACTATGTAAAAAGTTGGAAAATTCGAATTTGCTGAAAAGGGCCATGGGCGGTCGCCCATGGGGGCTGAGCGGCCGCCCATGTAGGCAGAATCTTGGAGTGTCTTGAAACCCATCTTGGGGCGGTCGCCCAGTGGCATGAGCGGTAGCCCGTGTCACGAACTTTCCCGAGTTTTCTCTTTTCTTTTGAATTTTACGAATAACCTCGTGGAATGATCTCTAACCATTATAAATTAATAGAACCTAATCCAATTTGGATATGAATCAATCTCTTTCAACTTAGATTAAAGTAGAACTTGGGACACTTAAGCATTGTGACCACAACTTGATAAATTTAGCGTGAATCCCTATAGAGACCTTGTAATACAGAATATGGTTCGGAAATTGGTTATTAAGCAGTTTGTACTTCACCAATGTAGTTCGAACTTGGGAGATAGATCATGAACTCTTATTGAGGTTATCCGAAGTTGTGTAATGACTACGTAGGAATTGTTTATGATATGTTGTTATATTGCTTATCCCCTTTTGTGGATTATTTAGCATGTTATTATATTATCCCAAGTGTGGATTTATTTATCTTATGGTTATATTGTTATCCCAAGTGTGGATTTATATTGCAAGTTTATGATATGTGCTGGACTTTGGTATACCGGTTGTTGGAGGGTTAGTTACGGTGAATATTGCTTTAAGCGAGTTCACGGGAGATGAGTTATGACAATAACTATCTCGGTTGTTAGGGGTTGTTTAAGTGAATATTGCCTAAGCGGTTGCGGGAGATGAGTTATGACAATAACTATCTCGGTTGTTCGGGGGTTGTTTATGAATATTGCCTAAGCGAGTTCATAAGAGATGAGTTATGACGATAACTATCTCGGTTGTATGATTTGTTTGTGAATAATGCCTAGCGGTTCCACGGGAGATGAGTTATAATCATAACTATCTCGATTTTATGATATTGATTCTGGTGGATATGCATTCACGAGAATAAGTGGAGTATTTACTTCCATGATAAGTACGACTCATGATTCGAGACGGAAAAAGGTAAAACAAGGTAATGGAAGGTGTTCTGACTTTTCCAATGTGTGTATGCAATTTGTTATGTGTTGCATCTTATATGGAATATTCTTGCATTCATAATAGCTTGCTTGAGATTTATTCTCACCCCTCTCCCTTTCTTGTTTTAGATTCCGAGACAGATGGACCGGCCAAGTAAGGGCGGTGAGGAGTTTGGAAGTTATATTTTGGGAATTGTCGGGGTATGATTAGGTTGGTATAGAAAGTGTACTTGGTATAAGTCATTTACGGAATTGTATTATTAAATCTTCATTTTATGTTATAATCGATGCCTTTTTGTAACTAAAATAGTTTCTTACTTTCTAAGTTAGTCAACTATTTCTCCATGGTGAAAAGGTGTAGATTTATTTTGAAATGGTTATAACAATTGTAATTATTTTTGAAAGTTAAATAAAGGTTTTAAAAGTTATTGAAATTTGGGTTAGTTTGAGGACGCTCCAGCCTGGGACACGTGTAGGTTCCGGGTCGGGGTCCTCACATGTCGGCAGGTTAATGGGCCAATATGCTCCTACCTACTGTTGCGTAGAATATCGCCTCACGGCCACCCTCTACATGCCCTATGAAAGTAGCTTGTCTTGGCGCTTTTAACTTACACCACAGATCGCAAGTTCGGAACATAAGTGTAAATGGTTGGGAGTGATCAAAGGAGTTTAAAAAAAGCCAAATGAACAAACGGGGTTAAGGCCTCAAAGTTTGCCACAAGGCCAAACAAACACGATCATAGTGAAATGGGGCTAACTCTCGTGATAAGCCTACGGGCAAAGATCCAATAAGCCTACGGGCAAAGATTCACCCGTAAGCCTACGGGTAAAGATTCAATAAGCCTACGGGCAAAGATCCAACCATAAGCCTACGGGCAAAGATCCAACAATAAGCCTACGGGCAAAGATCCAATAAGCCTACGGGCAAAGATCCAACCAGAAGCCTACGGGCAAAGATCCAACCAGAAGCCTACGGGCAAAGATCGAACAATAAACTAATATCAAAGCCAGATATCCTCATAAGAAAAACTCTATAAAGCCGCCAGGCTAATAAATATTTACGCGCCTATAAGCCTTCGGGCAAATACATTTTGAAACTACATGCAGGTTTATGCATATTTGGAGCTCAGCAGCCAGCTCGGGGGCTCGCTCATTTTTATTATTGGATTATCATCCACGGGCTACATGCCCACTTTATCTACTCTCGGGAATCTCCGAGTTTTATATTCAAGCTACCTCCGGGATCTATGCTTATTTTGTGGTGCTCTCCCACCTATATTCGGGAATCTCCGGCCATCTTTGGTGTTTATCGGCAGATCGCTGCCTCCAGCCCCCAGGCTCCAAGTCTCCGTGACTCCTAGTCCTTCGAGACTCCAGCCCCCAGGCTCCTAGTCCTCCGAGACTCCAGCCCCCGGGCTCCAAGTCTCCGTGACTCCTAGTCCTCCGAGACTCCAGCCTCCAGGCTCCAAGTCTCCGTGACTCCTAGTCCTCCGAGACTCCAGCCCCCAGGCTCCAAGTCTCCGTGACTCCTAGTCCTCCGAGACTCCAGCCCCCAGGCTCCTAGTCCTCCGAGACTCCAGTCCCCGTGACTCCTAGTTTCCGTCATATCCCCGATCTAATCTTCGGTTCCAAGAGAGGTGGCCGAGATAAAAGCAGCTTGTCGCTGCCACCTTCTCCCCCCTCTCCGATGAACCCGGGGGCTAGTGACCGCAGATCCAGACCGCAGTCCGACGGGATCGTGATTGCACATCCCAGTCTCCGTGACTCCAGACTTCCAGTCTTCCCAGTCTCCGTGACCGAGATAAAAGCAACACCTGGCTGCCACTTTCTTTCCCTAGACTAAAATCTCCCAGGCTCCTGCCTCCAGGCTTCAAGCCAATCTTGCGAGCTCCAAGCTCCGGCCATAAATATATACTCAAGCCAGCCTCTACCAAAATCGTGCTCCTCACTCCGACCATAAATAATCATCACTCGGGGTAGGGGGCTACTGATGAACCCTGACTTTTATATATATTTATACATGCACAAATACACCGTCCCATACAGTCAAATATATCCCATATTTACATATACCAAATATTTACATTGGGACACCTCATAAAGTGCCACATATGCACTCCCTCACCCTATATATACTATAACTCCTCAAAGGCTAAGGTAAGCTTTACTCTCTCATTTTACACAAACAATCTCTCTCTCTACAACTCTCTCTAGAGAGCTTTCATATACAGTTTATACACAAACATATGCTGATTCTTACGCCCGAGGGTTATAGCGGGGCAATCCCTCGCACCCCTAACGGTGCTGTTTTGCAGATTCTTCCCGAGGTGCCGACGTGTTTCCGCAACCTTTGCCACCCCGAAGGGCTGATTTTTATGGCGTCATCACAACAACAACAACAAAGCCTTAGTCCCAAAATAATTTGGGGTCGGCTAACATGAATCATCATATGTCATCGTGTGAAAAGGTTGTTGGAAAAAAAATAAAAAAAAATAATAAAATAATAAAAAATAAAATAATAAAATAATAATAATAATAAAAATAAATAAATAAATAAATAAATAAAAATATAAAATATAAAAAAAATATAAAAAATCAGCCCCCACATGAATTTTTGCCCTCCACTCCGGCCTCTTTAACACCATACTTTCATCCACTCCAAGTAAACTCATATCATTTTCAATCACTCTAATCCAAGTTTGTTTGGGTCTTCCCCTACCCCTCGCCATTTTATCATTTCTCCACTGTTTCGGCCTCCTAACCGGTGCATCACTCGGTTTCCTTCTCACATGTCCAAACCACCTCAGACGATTTTTCCTCATTTTATCCTTAATGGGCGCAACTCCTACTTTACCTCTGATCACCTCATTCCCCAATCGATCCTTTCTTGTATGACCGCACATCCATCGAAGCATACGCATCTCCGCCACATTCATCTTATGCACGTGACCTTTGTTTCACGGCCCAACATTCGTTGTCGTAAAGCAATGCCGCCTAATTGCCGTGCGGTAGAATTTTCCCTTTAATCTATTGGGCATGCCGCGATCACATAGAAACCCCTGCACTCTTCCACTTCAACCAACCTGCTTTAATCCTATGAGCCACATCACCATCTAATTCTCCATCCTTTTGGATAATGGATCCAAGATAGCGAAAAAACTCAGAAGCTTGGACAATCTTTCCATCAAATGTGACCGCCCCTGCCTCCCTACTTTCAACTCTGCTAAACTTACACTCCAAATATTCAGTCTTGCTTCTGCTTAGTCGAAAACCTCGAGATTCCAAAGTATGTCTCCACAACTCCAATTTACTTTCAACACCCTCTCTTGTCTCATCAATCAACACAATATCATCTGCGAACAACATACACCTTGGTATATCATCTTGGACTGACCTCGTCAATTCGTCTAATATCAAAGCAAAAAGAAAGGGGCTAAGTGCGGAACCTTGATGCACTCCAATCTTTATAGGGATCTCTTAAGTCTTTCCAACACTAGTCTGTACACAAGTACTAACTCCATTATACATGTCCTTGATAATATCAATATATTTCTTTGAAACACCCTTCTTTGTTAATGCCCACCAAAGTACCTCTCTTGGCACTTTATCATACGCCTTCTCCAAATCAATAAAAACCATATGCAAATCTTTCTTTTGATCCCGATATTTCTCCATGGTTTGTCTCATAAGATATATTGCCTTCATAGTCGATTTTCCCGGTATAAACCCAAATTGGTTATCCGAAATATCCACAATTTTTCTCAGCCTTTGTGCAATCACTCTTTCCCAAAGTTTCATAGTATGGCTCATTAGTTTGATCCCCCGATAGTTGGCACAATCTTGGACATCACCTTTATTCTTATACAAAGGGATCAGAGTACTCTTCCGCCACTCCAATGACATTGTGTTAATTCTCAATATCTTGTTAAATAGCGTTGTTAACCAATCTATTCTCCTCTCCCCTAAACATCTCCAAACCTCAATTGGTATACCATCCGGTCCTACAGCTTTCTTCAATCTCATCTTTTTCATTGCCATTTCCACTTCACTCTTTTGAATTCTCCGCATAAAATCTCGATTAACCATACTCGAAGAGATGTTTAAATCTCCAATAACCTGCTCTTGACCGCCATTGAATTCTCCGCATAAAATCTCGATTAACCATGACCGATATCTCCGCACATGAAATAAGAAGGCCTTGCAGAATCAAAACTACAGCGCCAAGGATTCTAAGCCCTACGGCCCATATTTCAGGCTGCAAATCCTTGTGTTCAGCAAATGGATTGTCTCTAGGAATCGAGTAGTTTCCCCATAGACCAAGCCTGCTAACGTCTGCTTTGCCTGGATATGGTCAACAAGTCAAAAATTAACAACATGAACAGAAAACGTAAAACTAAACAGCGGATGCTTTGGTATGTTATCCACATCAAGCCTCATTACTTTCCCAAGCAACGACTTCTTGTTTTATGCAAAATTGTATGGATCACCCGAGCCTCCACCATCGCCCATCATGAAGTACAAATACCCATCTGACGGTCCGAATAGAATCTAACCTCCGTGATGATCCGTAAAAGGAAGCCCCATGGTAAATATCCGTCTCGCTCCAACCGGTTTAGAACCGTTAACAGTGTACTCTGATTTAACGGTCTGATACTGACAAGGATCTGCACCGCTATCCGTGCCTAGTTTTGAAGGATCACAATTTACGTCAGAATTACACGCACATCTCCCTCCGCAACCAGGTTTCATCTCCCTCCGCAACCAGGTTTCTTGGACTTGTCACAATTGAATGAAGAAAAGAAACGGCCGTTTTGAGCAAAGTTTGGATGAACTGCAATACCCATAAGTCCAAATACAGTATCGAAATGAACTTCATCCGTTAGATCAAGAAACGGACTGGATTCATCGAGCTGCAAAGTGCCAGATGAACCCTGTTCAGGAATAGTTGCTAACCAGATTTGGCCACGCTGGTTTGAGAAGAAGGCACGATTAGATCCATCTGGAACAGCTACCATGTTAAAGTATTAACCGTTGCCTATTTTCTCAAGGCACATACCACTTGGAACGGTTGGGGTACTTGTACTGTTAAGTACAACTGGTTTGCCATCAAAGCAGACAGAATTGTTATCAAGTGAGGCTCCGCCAAATGCAGTACAGAAATCAGTTCTTGATTGCCAAGAATCATTGAGTGTGGTGGATGTGTTGTGCACAGAAGTCGTTTCTGGGTTGACTATTTGTGGAGTTGCAAAGTAATGGAACTTGTCGAGGAACAGATTTGACTTCAAATAGATCTGCTGAAAATGGGTCGCATCTCTGAAAATGATAAATAAGAAAACCAGATAAATTATACCTTGGACCGCTGCTAATTAACAAGATGATAAGGAATGTGATTATACTAAAGTTTGATAATCCGAAATTCGAAAAATATTAAACGATTATCGCTAAGAAAATTCTTTCATTAGTATTTAGTCATGAAAAAGATTATACATACATCAGAAACTCCATATTACACCCAAAACTAACCACAACTTTGACCACTGATGAATCCTTACCGAGCAAAGGATTGACTTAACAAGAGAAGCACAAGCAGGAGCAGAGATGTTCATTCCTTCAAATTGCCTCCTTAGGCCCAAATCATCCGCAGAATCGCAGCATGAAGTCCCATTGTAAGGACAGAAAGACAAAGGAGTTGTAGGCATAAAAGGTGTCCCTGCATCATAACAACATACTGTATACAATAATCATTAGAATTTCAGAAATTCAGGACAAACGGATAACAAAACAAGCAATATATAGGCGACAGTTAAAAAAAGGGCATACTTGAGTCGGTACACAAGGGTAGAGAATTCAAAGGAACGAGGAACTGCAACGAGATCAAGAAAAGGAGGATGAACAAACGATCAGCAGCCATGACACCGGTCTATCGGAGACAAGAATCTGGTAATAATGAAAGCTCTTGAAGTAATTCAGTTCATGAGGACTTTAAGAAGGGCTGACAAATCCCAAATTTTCAGCTGAATATAAGATTGGGAAACTATCACTGACAAAGTAGTAGTTGCTTTCATGTTGGTTTGGGATGTTCTTGTAAATCAAAGATTTGGAGCCATTGACATCTATTTTGTCAAATGGAATATTGGCATCATTAATTGTTAAATATACAAATTTATATAGGTAGTTGGGGGAAGAAAAAATTTATTCTTGGAAAAAAAAAATGAAGCCCAGACTGGATATGATGTATCTTGGTTGGTTTATGGATTCTGGAGTTATTATAATAAGAAAATGTAACAAACACAAATAATTCAACCTTGATGATAATAATCATATTATATATAAAATAAAAAAATATTGAAAAAATAATTCTCCTATAGATGCCCTCTGACTTTAAACCCAATGGACTAGCACTTTTTTCCTGTGTAACAAATACTCCCTCCCCTCTGACCCACGTGAGTGTAAACTTGTTTCCTTTTTCGTCTGCTCACGCAAGTGTAAACTACCCAAAATGACAAAGTTTTTATTACTTTATATTCGGTGGGACCCACTTGTCATACTCACAACAACAATCCACTTACTATTTCCCCCATTCATTCTCTCTCTTATTTTACTTTTCATACTCGCTAACACCTCCTCCACTCATTCTCTTTCCTCTTATTATACTATTATTTTTTAGTTATTGTGCCCAAAATTTTAGTCCACACTCTCACGTGGAACGGAGGGAGTATAATTCAACTTTATGAGATACACAGTTCTCTGTGAATTCACATTAATCTTTGCTTATGAGAAAAGGAAGCATGGTAACTTACCAACAAGTTCTTTGATAGCACTGTGATACTGACAAGACTCTAACTCTGTTGTCAGTGCCAAGCTTGGCTGGATAACACCGAATTCAGCTTCATTTAGCACTTGATCTGATAAATCCACAAACAGGGTCGATTCATCAATCCCCAAATTTGTTGTGGACCCCACGTCAAGAATGGTCGCTAACAATATATTACCTTGTTGATTAGACAAGAAAACATGGTTTGAACCATCAGGATGCGGAGCCGTGATAATATAAGAGCCATTGCTGATATTCTGGAGGCACAGACCAGTTTCATTGTCACAAAATTTCAAAGGGGCATTCAGCTTGATGTGTACCTTTCCATTTTGACAGCTTTATTGAAAACCTTGCCTTGTCTGTCTGAGAGCTCTGCCTGAGAGCAGTTGATACCCCTGCCATGCAGTTTTGCCTCGTTGAGCCTCATAAGATGCCAACTACTACTAGGCGAGCCGAACAACCCACCACTTTAACCCCCCCCCCCCAAAAAAAAAGAGGGATAAATGCAAGATGTAATAAAATTCATTAAAATTCAATGTACAGAGTAATTCCTAGTTCCTTTGTAACAATTGTCTATCACAAACTAGGGACTAGAGAAAGAACAATAAAGATTACACTTATAGCAGAAAGTTTAGATAATTCTTAGCTTTAGTTATTCCAAGATAAGACATACAGATCGTAAATGGACAGCACCAAAAAAATGGAGCACCAAAAGGAATGACGGCTTCAAATGCTTAACAGTAACCCCGGAAAAAGCATGTACAATTTCCTCCATCATCACGTGTGTCCCTCTTGCATGCCTCATTGACAAATTTAATCTCAACTGTCCAGAGCACCAAGTGCCTTCATGTCCTCCAAGAAGGCCGTATATGAATCATCTATACTCTGTGACTTTCCTGCTGAAGATGATGACTTGACAGATTCTTTTTTCACAACAGGTGGAGCTGCAATTGGCCGAGGGGCTGCTGCTACTGTCACAGATGAAACTGATGGTGGCTTTGGTTTTCCCTTCGGAGCAGCAGACTCTCTCCGCACACGCACTGATGCAGGGACCTGTATTCAGGAACACAATAATTTAGACATGCAAACGTACAGACTGATGAAAAACTCAGGGTGTCAGAAGAATTCTGCAGCTAGCCAACATGGGAGAAGAGACTAGCTGGTAAGCAGCCATTGCACAAGTAGAATATCTTGACTTCCTACGTTATAAACCCAGCCCGGAACTCTCACATAGTGAAAACTTAGTCTATAAACGGCAAATCAATTCCAATCCTTGGAATTGGAATTGGGAAACCATGGAATTCATGTAATTCTTTGGACTGCAATTCCAAAGCTTGGAATTGATAACACGGCATAGATGTTATTTCAAACTGAACATTTGATGTACTTACTAAATTAGCAAGGTGGGTGCTCGTCAAAGAGATAAGATTCATGCAAATATGCAGCACATATATGCTCCCCCACAACCTAGTAAGCCTCACTGCTCAGGATGCATAGTGAGAAATAAACATGGTTATGCTACAGGTTTTCAACAAATCAGTGACGAGAATCAATATGATGAAAACAATGAAACTGCATAGAATAAAATTGTAAGCTCAGAAAAAAATAAAAATTAAGACATTAAATATCGTAGTAAAACATGGCTTGCTAAAATTGACTGTAATATGGAGAGGAAGAACACTACATGAGGATGCAGATACCAATAAGCCTATGAGATGCTGTAAAACGTAAAAGTTAAACCCTGATAACAGTTAAAGAAACTACTTACCATAGATGTAAGCTGTGGTGTATGTTGAGCTAGAGGCCTCTTAACAACTGTTGATGCAGCTGATTTGACATATGAAGGTTTTTGAGGCACAGTTGGTCTGGCACTGTGGTCATCATGGAGAAAAGGAGGGGGGCCAGGCGGAAGCGGCGGCCTCATCATTGGAGGAAGTCCAAAAGGTGGCCTTGGAAGCATTGGAACCATCATTCCAGGGGGAGGAGGTTGGCTAGGAATTCCTAGAACAGATAATGGCGGCCGCATATCCGGTGGAGGTGGGGGTGGTGGGAACCGTGAAATTCCTGGTGGTAGTATATCAGCTTGCAAACCTGGGACCAGACCAGGTCCGGGAGCTAGAGGCTGCTGCCTTGGAGGTGGTCCTGGTGGAGGAGGTGGAACCAATTTTGTAAATTCCTTATTTTCCGAGGCATTATTCCGTTCAGACTCAGATGACGCTACTTCAGATTGATTAGTGGACAACTTCGGTGGTAGCCCTGGCAGCGGTGGAGGTGGAGGAAGCTTGATAGATGTCTGCGAGATAGAAACAGAGTTTTTCAGTGAAACGGTTATGACATTCTTACTCTTGTCAAAGGAGCATATCCATGAAGGGGTAACCAAAAGTCAAATAACAAGTACCTGAATAGGTTCTAATTTTACAGGCCGAATATTATCCCGTTCAATTCCACCAGTGCCAGGAGGAGGTGGGGGCGGAGGAAGTGAGGGGCGAGCTGCAATTTGTTCTTTAGGTGGGGGGCCAGGAGGTGGAGGTGGAGGTGGCAAAGGTGGTGGAGGCAAGAAAGTACCTAAATCTGCCATCTCAGTCTTTGCTGGCATTGGAGGAGGTGGTAAAGGCAAAGATGCAGGTATAACATTATCTTTAGAATCCTCATCACCACTTTGGGGCAGAGGAGGAGGTGGTGGAGGTGGAGGAACTGAGAAAGCAACATCATCAGATTCTGCTACTGATGAAGAAGCAGCCCCACTAGATGAAGCTTCTGATAAGGGTATCCTTGGTCCTGCAATTCATACCAAAAGAACAGCTTAGAAAGGACATGTGTATCTTATTAGTGAAGGAAGCAGAGTACAAAACTAAACAAACCTATTGATGACTTGAACATTGGAGGCTTTCCAGGTGGAGGAGCACCAGTGGGATTCAATGTAGGATGATAGTACACAGAATCCTGCAACAAAATGCTAAATGAGATTCACAGATAAGCATTGGGGTAAAAAATAATGTTGTACTTAATAGAACCAGTTGATGGATAACCTCAGGTTTTGGGTGCTTGACTCTCTCTTCTTCTTCCGCATTTGTCAGCCTTCGTGGAGGCCCCAGATGACTGCAGCAGAAAAAATACAATACCAGTTTGCTAAGTAAATATAAAACTTATATAGGGAATTTATGTTATCCCTTACCCAAGAGAGACCATTCTCACCTGAACATTACTGGTGCTTCGCCCTTTTCCTTCATTTTATTTTCATATTCCTGCCCAGGAAGAAAAAAGATGGTGAAAATCATGGTTAGAACACAGATGTACATATATCAACCAAAGCAACTTCACCATCGTGAAAATCCAGATATTAGAAGGACAAGAAGTTAGCCATCGTCTCAACAGAAACAGAAACAAAATCTAAGATATTTAAAACCTCCCATAAATATTTCAAAAATGTATCACCCGATTATAACCATAAAAAGAGAAACAACACCTATAATCTAACCCTTTTTGAGTGCAAAGGATGATGTATTAAGAATCAATCCTAAGCACCTCTTACTTTATTATTTATTAACAGTGAATGAATGACACATGATCAACACCACCTGGTAAGGGACATGAGCTCTCTCCACTAATCGTAGAGTCATGGTCTTTCTTGAGATTACGAAGTCAGTTACATATATCTCATGGCTCTAGTCAGGACATGGTGCACCTCAAAGCTTTTTCCTAAATGAAGTTACACAAATAGCAATGGCAATGTCAGAAAAAGGACAAATAGGACTTGCCAATTAGGAAGACTGAGAAACAACAAAGGCCCTTACCAGAGAAGACCCCATGGAGCAGCATACTGGGAGAGGATGAGCAGTAGTCGAATAACTTGCCATTTGGCATAGATTTGCCCAAGCATGTTGATCTTACAGTTAAGCATGTATTCTCACTTACAAAGTAAAGGCACTTAGTAAAGTCCGATCAAATAAGAGATGAAGGCTGAAGCTAAACAAAGTACTAAAAAAGCGGGATAAATAGCCCAGAAAAAACTCTTTCATTCAATGAAACATCACGATACAAAAGACGGTTAACCAAGTTGGTCTCGTGGTTCCTACAACAACAACAAAGCCTTTTATCCCTATAATCAGGGCAGTGGTTCATAGCAAAGAGAAAAATAATCATAGGATAAGAGGAGAAGATAAGTATGAACCACTGTCACATTTATAAGTGACTTGATATTTAGAACCTATATGAAACATAAACTAGATGTGAATATCTGCAATCGAAAATCCTAACTTTAATTGGTAGCTTATACTCTTCTGATTTGTCAATTTTTTCAAACAAGACATTCATTTTGTGATACACCAAATAACTGAAGATTAAACATTGAAATACCTATAAGCCTTTACATACTTTGATGCATGCTCAAAGGCCAAATAATGACATACCTATAAGCTGTTACATACATAGATGCACACTAAGATGGTAAAATTTGCAAACACTATCTCTCCGACCTTCAACGGCTTTTACTCCGGTATCTTCAATTTTCACAACATTCAATACTTAGCAAAACTGAGGATTGACAGAAAGATTTAACCATCTCATAACTGCTGTAGTTATTTGCACACACTTTTTGAATATTTTTCAGCCACCAATTTCAGATTCAATCGGACTTTATATCCAAACGCTTACAACCAAATTCATGGATCATTTTTTTAATCCAATGCTTAGTCAAATGATCTTACCGCAATCACAGATAGCCTTACTAACAACTACTGTCAATTGGTCTGGGCCTTCCCTACCTCTTACGTTCTATTTAATATTTTATTTATACATTTCCTAATCATACTCAATGATCTAAGGTGTATCTGTCTGAACAAACTCAGTAGGTTTCCATGCATTTTCTCTAATTATCTTCAACATCATGATCTTATTAAACAGCTTCCCAACTCAAGAGGCTGATACATCTACTAGAACTGACCTACTACCCATCTCTCCCACTCCTCTCCTTTTTCCTCCTTGATTTTTAAGGATGCCAAGTGGCTTTCTCGGGTAAGATCGATGATTACCAACAACTATACTGCGAGTCACCACGTGGAAAGGATGAGATGGCCTATTCCTTTTATTTAAGTATAAGAGATATGAGCACTCAATGACTAGTAGTATGACTGTTTGCATATTACCTTCCTCTTCTTCATAACCATGTTCAATGTATCCTCCAGTTGTCTCTTCTTGTGTTTTCTTGCTTTGTCTAGAGCACCATCTGCCTCTGCATTAAATGTCGGAAAAAAACTTTAGGGTAATGAAAACGCTATATACTACCACTAGAAAAGTAAATGCAAGCGTGCATCCTGAAAATTACACAGAGTAGAACTACATCCACAAAATCCATCTAAGGAAGCATTAAGGTGTTGTAAAGTACAACCCGCCAGTCAATTGACAGTTGTACTGTAGCACTTATGAATAACAATATACAATTATACACACAAGGAATATCTGCATGGTACAGGCATAAAAGGTTCCAGCTTCTTTTAGGTCTCTGTTAGGGTTATTTAAGAATACAAGATCTAATCATTAAACACTGAATTTCACAAGCAGAAGAGGATCGACTTACTCATGGCTTCCAACTTATCAATCTGATCCTTAAGTGTATCAGGATCCTTCTTTAAAATTCCCACCTCCCTAACTTTCTTCCTTTCCTTCTTGTTCTGTCATAGACCAAAACATTGAGTGAGGCCAGGAGAAATCAAATTGACATAAATCAAGAGAAAAATGCACAAAAATAATAAATTAATACAAGGAAAGTAAGAGAACTTTTGCATAGGACCTACTATATCAAAAGAGATTTCGCACAAGTCCACTACACCTTAGTTTTAATCGGACATAAAAACTACTAATCAACTAGAATAACAATCAGTTATGATTGTTGTCATCAAAATCAAATGTAAACATAACCGTATTAAAGCAGTCAATCTTCCCTTGTGAATTCACTTAAAATCATAACAATTGAATACATTACATGTAGACATTAACAGTACAGATTTCTAACTCATCAATTTACACCTTTAATATCACCTTTTCTGATTGAATAAAAAAGTGAGAATTATAGCAGAGAGTATATTCCAATTATATCTGAATTTACTACATTCACCATGAATCAAAAGTTGGACAATATAAAGAAGTCGATTCGAAACCCTAACTGAACATGAATTAGGGCACTAGGTCAAATTAAAACTGGTGAGTAATTAAAACACATACTAGAACAATAATTTGAATTAAAATAGAAAAGGAGAAGGGATTAAATACCCGCTTGAGTTCCTTCTTACGAAGCTCCTTGCGATAGGCGTCGGTAGGGTTCATGACTTTGCCGCCCTTTGTGGTCTTCATGATTGTTTGTTTCTCTCTCTCTTACAATTTCTGCTTCAATTTCTGCCTTTCTTCTTCTTCTTCCTCCTCGGGCTGGGGAAAGTGTAGTGCAAATTGACACGAAGACAAAGACGGAGAAGAAAGGATATATTTATATACAGGGATCTTAAATACAGGGATCTAATTTATTCCATCGTCGCTCTTTTCTCAGTCTTCCACAGTGTAAGTTTTCCTAGAGATGTCATCTTCACATCTCGGTTTCTACTGTGACACGACATATCTCGGGTACATTTACACGAGATTTATGTCGTGTAAGTCTACCCGAGATACAAGAGGACATCTCGGGTAGACTGGCACGAGATATGCATCAGAGGCTAATGTTTCACTTCAGCAACAGGAAAAGCTCAGCCCGAGTTTGAAATGTTTGTGATGTAGTTAATTCATCACTGATGTCCGGGTAGGAACCCTGCAAAATACAAATACAGTAGTATCAGTCAGTTTCCAGGATCCAGCATGTATCTCGGGTATATCCACTCGAGACACATCTCGAGTAATATTACACGAGACACATCTCGAGTAAACTCACTCGAGATGCATCTCGAGGGTATTTACCCGAGATGTCCCTGTACTGATTTAAAAAAAAACAAGATGGGATAATGTTTCACTTCAAAGAACAGGAAAAGCTAACAAGAGACTCGAACTTGGAATAAAATTTGATTGTGAATGTGATAGGACATCTCCACAAAAACCATGGGAGGGATGAATATACCATTACACGTATAGTATCGCCAAATTGTTTACGAAATGAAAGTGTTTACGAAACGAAAGCAATTAATTCAAACATTCATACAAAGTGGATAAATAAAAAACCGTAAGCAGCGCATGGTTCGGCCTCTGAATGACCGCACCGTGCAGCTGCTGGAGGCCCGACGCATCCACGAGGGCCAGCCAGGCTCTATCGGCAGCCGGATGCGCATCACGGTCGAACCTGTTGATTCGAAACAAAAAATATAATCAATTCTCGAGAAAAGCATGGGATAAGTAAAGGAATATTTACGGTGTGTGTGTGGTATAAATGACTTCAAGAGTTTAAACATATCACATTAATTAGTAGCTTACCTATCCGGATGCGTCGGCCTCGTCACGGAAAGTCACTAATGACTCACTAATGGAGTCACTCCAAATCTGTCCGGCTCGGTGATCACCGAACCCGTATAGCAAGGAAACATCCTGCAGGCCACCACCAGGGTCCCTCTCAAGCCGCCATGATGGTCGCCCTCCACACCCCCTCCTCCCCCCGTCCCCGCCCGATAGCCACAACCCGACCCCCGCCTCCTCCCATGTCTCGGTGGTGCAGGAGGCTCTACTATATCCTCCTCCTCCTCCTGCTCCTCCTCCACCTCCTCCCTCACCTCCACCTCCACCATCATCATCATCATCATCTCCATCTCCACCTCCACCCTCCACCTCCACCTCCACCACCGTAACTATCACTCTCCTCCTCCCCGTCGAACTATCCTCCTCCTCCTCCCCATCGTAACTATCCTCCTCCTCCTCCCCACTATCCCTATCGACCGCTGCCTCCTCCTCCCTGCTCATCATCACCGTGGCTCCCTCGTGCCGGGCCTTCCTCCGGTTTTCTTCTCTCTCCAAACGCTTATCGGCCTTCCTCTTTCTAGCCGAAACGGCCATAGGTTCACGTGCCTACAAAAAACACAAATAAGAGAGAGACAATACATTAGAGACATCTCGTGTGAAACCACTCGAGATGCATCTCGAGTGGGTTTATACGAGACATCTCGTATAAACCCACTCGAGATGCATCTCGAGTGGTTTCACTCGAGATGTCCCATTAAAACCCAGTTCATTGCTACCCAGTTTATGCCAAAACTTGGATTCAATTTTAAACAATCTAACACAAATCAACAACAACAGTGGGATGACATCTCGAGTGAAACCACTCGAGATGCATCTCGAGTGGGTTTATACGAGACATCTCGTATAAACCCACTCGAGATGCATCTCGAGTGGTTTCACTCGAGATGTCCCATTAAAACCCGGTTCATTGCTACCCGGTTTATGCCAAAACTTGGATTCAATTTTAAACAATCTAACACAAATCAACAACAACAGTGGGATGACATCTCGAGTGAAACCACTCGAGATGCATCTCGAGTGGGTTTATACGAGACATCTCGTATAAACCCACTCGAGATGCATCTCGAGTGGTTTCACTCGAGATGTCCCATTAAATTAGGTTTAAGTTTACCTTCTTTACGGGCACGGTCGAAGAGGACGCTCCGGCGACGATTACTTTGGCGGTAGCGTCGGCTCCAGTGCGGCGGGGTTGGGACGCCGGGATTTTTACTCTCACCATTATCGATTTTTCCTTTTTCCGTTGTTGCGAGTCTGAGAGAGAGAGTGGGTTGGGACGCCGGGATTGAAATCGCCTTTTTCTCTCGTTCGTTCACAGAGAAGAGGGAGAGTCTGAGAGAGAGAGAGTGTGCGTTTGAATGAAAGGAGGGAGGGGAAATTAGGTATATAAAGGGGCAAATTAGTAATTTCCCGGGATCCCTGTATTTAAAACTCCCTGTATTTAGAATTTGCCGAGAAGAAACGAAGGATTTCGTCGCACTCTCCCCTCTTCTGCAAATGGGCAGAACTTGTTACCCAATTGTTGGTTCTATTTTATAATGCTTTCATTTAATTTTGGACCATTTTAAATTGGGCTTCCTATGAATTAGATCTTAATTCAAACTTTGCATCGTTTTAATATAGCCAAAAACTTATAAAAAAAGCGTTTTTTTGTTAACTTAACAAAAAACGTGTTTTACCGTTCCTAATAACAACACACAATTAACGTAACCTCTCTCTCTCCTCTCTCTCTCTATACGCAAAGGGAAGATCGCGTCTTCTTCGTTTCCGGCAACCCCAATTGCAATCGCCCTCACCGTCTTCTCCTTCTCCGGCAACACCAATCCCCTCTCCGATCCCAGAAATCAACCGGCGACCTCCAACTCTCCTTCAATCGCCAACAACTGACCTTCTCCACCATCTTCTCCGGCCCTATTCTAGCCCTAAGCCGACGCCCTCCTACTTCGGCCAATTGAAGAGATTGGTGTCTGCGACTTCCGGTTTGTACTCGTCGTTGGAAGCGTTGACGGAGTTAGAAATCTCCGAGAGGAAATTGAATCAATGGAAGAAGAATTGCACGCCGATTCAGATGAAGAACATGAATTTTGACGTTTTTGAAGAGAAGATTAAAGACAGACCTCGCTATGGAACAAATCGTTTGATAAAAGTGTTGGTTTAATGGCTCGAATAGTTTGCATCGTTTACGCTCGAATTTGCTCTGTTTTTGCATCGGTTTTTCCCTCTGTTGCTCCAGTTCTTCTACCAAAATCAAGTGCCAGTTGGTGTAAAATAGAGTGCCAGTTGGTGTATAATAGAGTGCCCGTTAGTGTATAATCAAGTGCCCGTTGGTGTATAATTGAGTGCCCGTTAGTATATAATAGAGTGCCAGTAAGTGTGTAACTGAGTGTCAATGTATTTTTGAATGCCAGTTCTTGTAATTTTGAATGCCAGTCCATATTTTTTTGAATGCCAGTTCATGTTTTTTTTAATATCAGCAAAAATAATTATCAGTGTTTTTGAGTGCCAGTATATGCATTTTTGAGTGCCAGTAAATGTGTTTTCAAATGCCAGTCCATGTATTTTTGAATGCCGGTGCTTGTATTTTTGAGAGCCGGCAAAAATATTAGTGTAACAAAGTGCCGGTGTTAGTGTA
This sequence comes from Adenophora triphylla var. japonica, assembly GCA_022495995.1. Classification (NCBI taxonomy): domain Eukaryota; kingdom Viridiplantae; phylum Streptophyta; class Magnoliopsida; order Asterales; family Campanulaceae; genus Adenophora; species Adenophora triphylla. Next base: position 39,831 of record JAFEMH010005618.1, on the reverse strand, counting down.
ACAGAGTGCCAGTGTGAAGAGTGCCAGTTCATGTATTTAAAAGTGTCCGTGTAAAAAGTGCCAGTTTCAGTTTAACAAAGTGTCAGTACCAGTTTACACTGGCACTTTGTTAAACTGGTACTGCACTTTTTTCGCTGGCACTTTGTTACATATGCACTGACACTTTTTCACACTGGCAGTTTGTTAAACAGTTACTGGCATAAACGGGGGAACCATTAATTACGAAAATGCCACCGTTTATTTTGAACATGGTTGCCAGTAATTACAAAATTGCCACCGTTTATTTTGAAAACACGTTTTTCCTTATCTTAAGAAAAAACTAGTTTTTTATAAGACCAACTCTTTAATATAAGGGATATTTAAAATTGCTTTAAAAATAAAAATTAACCTTTTAAATATATAAAATAATTTTAAATGGTGGATAAGGTTAATTTTTAATTATTCCTAATTTATATAATTATTAAGAATTAATTATTTTGGCTTGTAATTAGGGCTCCATTTATTTCGACGTAAAACATTTTTCGAAAAATGTTTTCCGAAAAATATTTTCCTGCAAAATGTTTTCCTGTAAAAGAAGATGTTTTTCGGAAAATGTTTTACTTAGGAAGGGCGTAAAATATTTTCGACTGTTTGGTAAGGAAAATGTTTTAATTAGGAAAATGTTTTACTATTACTATTACTATTACTATTACTATTACTATTATTATTATTATTATTATTGTTATTATTATTATTATTATTATTATTTTATTATTATTATTATTATTAGAATGAGAAAGTAGAATGTTGTACCTTGTGAAATATGAGTTATACATGAAGGACACCATTTTTCGGAAAATGTTTTACTTATGACAAGGCCAGTAAGTCGTTTTACTTAGGAAGGGCGTAAAATGTTTTTCGGAAAACGTTTTCTCCATTTTTCGGAAAACAACCAAACACCGGAAAACGAGTTATTTTACGGAAAACATTTTCCGAAAAACAACCAAACAACGAAAAATGTTTTACGGTGTTTGCGTTAAACAACCAAACAACGGAAAACGAGTTATTTTACGGAAAATATTTTTCAAAAAATGTTTTACGATAAAACAAACGGGGCCTAGGTGTAGCAATTGTTGGTCCAAAATAGCTCAAATTCCTGCTTCTTCGGTTTTTAATTGAATGGCACAGATGGCTGGATGGTTGCTTTCTTTGGCCGGCGGACTAATACGTGTTTTTTACGGTCGATTATTGCAACGCCGTCGCAGCTATTTCAACTGCTCCTCCTCGTCATCGTTGGCCATCATCTACAACACCGCGGTCATCCTAATCCCATCTCCATACTCGTCGGAGGAACACGGGCTCGGCATTCTTTTGACGTGATCAAGAATATTCGAGAATTTATGGGAGTTTTCCTGTGTTTGTAAGTCTAACATAATTTTTTTTGTAATTTGTGATGTTTTGGCTGATGTGGCATATTGGGATTGGCCTCTTTGTTTTAAGGTGACACTTAATAATATTTTTTTCTCTCTACGAAATAGTATGTTGAAGCTTCTAATTACACAACAATATACAAATATATATTGTCTTAACATATTTTGGGAGAATCTCAAAAATAAGCATATTTAGAAGAATATTATCTGCGGTAGATTGTTAAAATCATTGGATTAATGTGAGGCTAAGCTAACACCTATTTGTTGAAAATAATTGATTATGCAACGAGGAATTAAACATACCTAATCAATCAAGGGGAAATTAAGCAACAATAGCAACACTTTTATTAAGTTAATAGCAAAACAGAACAGTAAGAACGAGAATTAGGAAAAACATACAAAAATAAAAATGAAATTATAACAATTTATCAGGATTGATCAAAGTGCATTAGGAAGACTGTCCTAAGAGAAAGGAAAAATTATCGGTGGATCCTTCATCCCAAGTCAAAAGACCAATTAAGACAAGGATTTTGAAATTTAACCAACTAGTCCACTATCCTAATAAATATTCCACCTAGTCCCTCCACTTGTTAATAACACACATTTCCTTGCTATCTCTCTACACACACACACCTTCTTTCTACTTTCTCTCTCTACACTCCACCACCTCCAGTCGGCGACTCTCCCTATCTCCGGTGACCCTCTCATCTCTGACAAACTCCTCTGGCCTCATTTTCACCTTCGGCGAACTCCTCCGGCCTCATTTCCACCTCCAGCGAACTTTCTCTCTCTCTAATTTCTTTCTTTTTCTCTCTATTCAATTAATTCTTTGATTTCTTCCTAAATAAATCTTTCGAGAACGATTCAATTTCACCTTCATTTTCCTCGTATGTTGACTGGTCACAGGTGGGCCCACATCCGGCGAGTTTCGAGGTGGGAAATGTAACCAGAAGTTTTATACAGATGTTGAGGAGTAACGAGACGATTGTTGGTATAACTGGAAACAGACGCCCGTTTGTCATTTGTTTGCAAGAAAGTTTAAACCGAGCGCGTTGGAGCCGTTACTTAAACTCAGCAAGAAAATTTTGGTTTCTGGTAAATTTTGATATTTTGTAGAAAAAGGGTATTCAGAAGTAACCTATAGGTTTGGAAAATTGTGGTATTATGGATTGGGTGAGTTTTGAAGTAGAGGATGTACAATACTTACTTGAGATAGAAAATGTTTGGCCTCCACAATTTGAGAGGACATCTCATTCTTTTTCTTACTATAACGTTGTGTGTTTATTTTTGCTTATAATTTGAAATTGTTTTGGTCATTCTCATAAAATTGCAAAAATAGAGGCCATAAAGGACTAAAACAACTGTGAACTTAACAAAAAACAACAGTGAATTTAAGTAAAAACAACTGTGAATATAACAAATATGTCAAATAATCTCATAAAATTGCAAAAATAGAGGCCATAAAGGACTAAAACAACTGTCAACTTAAGTAAAAACAATTGTGAACATAATAAATATGTCAAATAATCTCAAAAATTTGCAAAAAATAGAGGCCATAAAGGACTAAAACAACTGTGAACATAACTAAAACAAATGTGAACTTAATTAAAAACAACTGTGAACTTAACAAATAGGTCAAATAATCTCATAAAATTGCAAAAATAGAGGCCATAAAGGACTAAAACAACTGTGAACTTAATAAAAAACAACAGTGAACTTAAGTAAAAACAACTGTGAACATAACAAATATGTCAAATAATCTCATAAAATTACAAAAATAGAGGACATAAAGGACTAAAACAAATGTGAACTTAACAAATAGGTCAAATAATCTCATAAAATTGCAAAAATAAAGGCTATAAAATTCTAAAAACAACTATGAACATAACTAAAACAACTGTGACCTTAATTAAAAACAATTGTGAACTTAACAAATATGTCAAATAATCTCATAAAATTGCAAAATAGAGGCCATAAAGACTAAAACAACTATGAACTTAACAAAAAACAACAGTGAACTTAACAAATAGGTCAAATAATCTCATAAAATTGAAAAAAATAAAGGCTGTAAAATACTAAAAACAACTGTGAACTTAACTAAAACAATTGTGAACTTAACTAAAAAAATCTGTGAATTAAGTAAATAATTTTCATGCAGAATTATGAATTTAGCTAAAACAACTGTGAACTTCTCTTAATTGTTATTAGAACAAATGTAAAAACAACTGTGAACTTATCAAAAACAACTGTGAACTTGTAAAAACTGTGAACTTCTCAAATTTGCTCCAGATTATATGTTGATGCTATTAGTTTGATTCGTATTGACGATACGAACACAACGGTGGCTTCAGAATTTTTTATTGATTTCTAGATCTTAAGATATTTCATTTAAAGTTTTGAAGGGAAAAAAAGAGAGAGAGAGAAAGAGGAGAGAGAAAATGACATAGAGCTGAAATTCTTCACGCATGTCCATACATGTCATTTAATTGAGTTGCACAAGTGTAATTTTCATCAATTTACCAAGGACACGCGTGTCCATCTTTAAGTCAGGGACCTGATGATCGAATTTCAAATTTCATGTCCTAGCTGGTTTAAATTCATTAGGATCAGGGACCAATCAGTAATTGCCCCTAAAAGAAAATAATGTCTCAATTCGTGCAACTTCAGGTATAGGCAATTTTCTTCGAAGATAAAACTATCACATAATACCTACCAAGAATGTCTGCACAAATGTACGAATTCAACTGCGGCTCTATCTCACTCCGTATGGATCAAACTCTTGAATCACACAATAAAACAATTGAGAACAGTTTTTAGAGCAAAAATACGATGTGAATTTTTCGTATATATCAAAACTGCAGCCGAAGGTTGAATTTATACTTGTATGTGGTGGCTAGTTTGTTTAGGAAAGTACTCTTAAACCTCCTAATTCTGGTTGTAAACTACTGCGAGACACGTCCTTAAGCTCGTATGTTAAAAATCGAAATGTATCTCATGCGAGACTAGTTACTTGTCTCGTGCGAGATACGTCACAAAGCCACGAATCAGTTTCATTCCGTTCAACAAAAAAGTAAATATAAAAAAAAACTTTGACTAAAAAGAAAAGTTTGCCATGAACCAAACCAATTCACCCACGCCCAAGCCTGAAGCCAAGCGAGCGTGTGATATTGTGGTTCAAGCCACCTAACATGATATTGAACAAGGGTTCATGGAGTGAAAAACTATTTAATGCACTTCAACTTTCTTTTTCATTCCCATATGGGATGGCACACCAAAGCCCTTTACATAACCAACAAAAGGGATAGTTCCCTTCTCTTTCCCATGTGGCATAGCAACCAAATCCATTTTATTATTGGCATTAAAGAGACTTAGATGACAAAGTTTGAGATCTTAGAACAATGGACTTTTTTCATAAGTTGGATTTCACCAAAACACCACTTTGCTTCATGGAATAAAGTACAAAGTATACAAGCATTGACTTTGGTCAAACTCAATGAGACCCACTCAAAGTTATCCCAAGAGTCAAATTTCCAACACTATTTTCAACATGTATTTATATAAATCATATGAGACATGTGAGTTCCATTTTATTTTGAAATTTTGTAGATTACATTTTCATTTTGAACATTTGCAGATTATTATGGAACGCTTGAAATAAATGATATTTTTACCAATTATTGTGTGACGGGAGTATATACTACTACAAGGTGTGATCATGATATCAAATCATGCAAAGAATAAAAAGTCCAAGGCCCCTAACTAGTGTTGGGATGCAACTCAAAGTCCCACATCGACAATTAAAAAAATAATTTTCAATTTTATAAAAGCATCCACGCACTTCATTAATATGAGGTCTTTTGAGGATTACCCAAAACAAAGTTGTGCGGGCTGAGTCAAAGCAGCAATATTATACTAATGTGAAGAGTGACGGTGTTGATCGTGATTCCATCAAATGGAATCAAAGTCATGGATGGGTCTGATCAGGTGGACCATGTGTGCGCGATTATAGGGAGAGACTTTCCTTGTGTGACATTGTGAATCGAGTCTTGCAATCAGGTAAAACGACCACGCACTTCATTAATATGAGGTCTTTTGAGGGTTACCAAAAACAAATTTGTGCGGGTTGGGTCAAAGCGGCAATATCGTACTAATGTGGAGAGTGATGGTGTTGATTGCGATTCCATCAAATAGTATCAGAGTCATGGATGGGTCTGATCAGGTGGACCATGTGTGCGTGATTATAGGATGAGACTTTCCTTGTGAGACATTGTGAATGGAGTCTTGCAATCAGGCAAAGCGACCCGCAAACTATAACGGTTGTTGGTACAAGTTTTCGTTGGGTATGGGTTAGAGGAGACTATGCGGACCATCTTCATTAGTACGAGGCCTTTTGGAGTTACCCAAAAACAAATTCGTGAGTTTCGAGTCCAAATCAGACAATATCATACTAATATGAATACTAATGTGGAGAGTGGTGTTGGTGATCACGGTCTCATGGCTTTGTTCAAGTTTATATACTCTTTCCGTCCCAGTCGATAATTCAAAGACAAAGAAAAAATTGATTATCCAAATGAAAAACTTACAATTAATTTTTAGAGTATTCTTAATGGTGAATTCATAACATTTTTGAGATTTCATTCGGATAATCAAATTTTGTATAAGTTTTTGATCAAATCGCAAGAAAAATGACAAATGTACTTTTGACTTTGAAGTATCAGCTGGGATGGAGGGAGTAATAAAATAATTATTGAACGGTATAAATCGAAGTACGAACATGGGCTAGGTCGGGCAAGACCCAAATGGATTGAGCCCAAAACATAATTCATACAAGTCTCAATTACGACAAAGGGAGTGGGTTTTCCTACCTTTGCTTGTATTAGCCCCCTCGTCATTTCCCCTATGTCGACATGAACATAGCAGGCGTAAAATGACTAAGGCCCAACAATGATTCTATGTTAAGGAAATAGATACAATCTACTAATTACTTTCTATATCTAGTTTCCTTATTCTATTATATTTAGTTTCCTTATTCTATTATATTTAGTTTCCTAATCGTACAAAGTATAATATGAGTAGGATTAGGATTATCTTGTTTTTATATAAACCCTATTGATAATACAATTCAATTAGACTTTCAAGCCCTAAAACTATTTGTCTTCTATTCTCTAACGGTCTAAATTCTTAAGAACATCCTCTTTCTTTACCGGAAATCATCCGGGCCTCAGAACATCAACTTCCACCAAGGGGATGTTGACAACGATCGGGTCAACTCTGGCCAGTTTCATGTTCCTTTGGACCATAATCCGTCAGTACTATCCACCGGAGCTCCGACTATTATTGGAAAGATACACCGCTAGATTCATGAGCTTTTTCAATCCTTATGTACATATTTATATCCATGAGTTCAACGGAAGCCATCTCCGGCAAAGTGATGCCTATGTTTCAGTTGAGGCATACCTAGGTGGGTTGTCATTTAAAAAAGTCAAGAGGCTTAAAGCTTTGATGGGGGCAAGCGGTCAAAAGTTGACTTTAAGCATGGATGATCATGAACGAATCAGGGATGAATTTCAAGGGGTTGAAGTTTGGTGGGTTGCTAGTAAATTGGCGACATCATCAAGGTCAACCACATATCCGGAGCCGGTGAAAAGATTTTACAGGCTCACTTTCCATGACAAATATAGAGAGATGATAACATAGAATTATTTAGAACATGTGGTGAAGAAGGGGAAGGAACTAAGAAGAAAGGAAAGGTTGAAACATTAAGTGAGGCCAGGAGAAATCAAATTGACATAAATCAAGAGAAAAATGCACAAAATTAATAAATTAATCAAGGAAAGTAAGAGAACTTTTGCATAGGACCTACTATATCAAAAGAGATTTCGCACAAGTCCACTACACCTTAGTTTTAATCGGACATAAAAACTACTAATCAACTAGAATAACAATCGGTTATGATTGTTGTCATCAAAATCAAATGTAAACATAACCGTATTAAAGCAATCAATCTTCCCTTGTGAATTCACTTAAAATCATAACAATTGAATGCATTACATATAGATATTAACAGTACAGATTTCTAACTCATCAATTTACACCTTTAATATCACCTTTTCTGATTGAATAAAAAAGTGAGAATTATAGCAAAGAGTATATTCCAATTATATCTAAATTTACTACATTCACCATGAATCAAAAGTTGGACAGTATAAAGAAGTCGATTCGAAACCCTAACTGAACATGAATTAGGGCACTAGGTCAAATTAAAACTGGTGAGTAATTAAAACACATACTAGAACAATAATTTGAATTAAAATAGAAAAGGAGAAGGGATTAAATACTCGCTTGAGTTCCTTCTTACGAAGCTCCTTGCGATAGGCGTCGGTAGGGTTCATGACTTTGCCGCCCTTTGTGGTCTTCATGATTGTTTGTTTCTCTCTCTTACAATTTCTTCTTCTTCTTCTTCTTCTTCTTCTTCTTCTTCTTCTTCTTCTTCGTCTTCTTCCAATTGGGCTGGGGAAAGTGCAGAGTGCAAATTGCCACGAAGAAGGGGAAGAAACAAGGATTTGTTCGTCTCACTCTCCCCTCTTTTGCAAAGGGGGCAGAACTTGTGACCCAATTGGTGGGCCTATTTTATAATGCTTTGATCTAATTTTGGACCGTTTTAAATTGGGCTCCCCATGGGTTGGATCTTAATCCAAACTCTGCACCATTTTAATATGAGGAATATTTAAAATTGCTTTAAAAATAAAAACTAACCTTTTAAACATATAAAATAATTTAAAATGGTGGATAAGGTTAATTTTTAATTATCCCTAATTTATATAATTATTAAGAATTAATTATTTTGGCTTGTAATTAGGTGTAGCAATTGTTGGTCCAAAATTTCTCAAATTCCTGCTTCTTCGGTTTTTAATTGAATGGCGCAGATGGCTGAATGGTTGCTTTCTTCGGCTGGCGGACTAATACATGTTTTTGACGGTCGATAATTGCAACGCCGTTGCGGCTGTTTCAACTGCTCCTCCTCATCATCGTTGGCCATCATCTACAACATCGCGGTCATCCTAATCCCATCTCCATACTCGTTGGAGGAACACGGGCTTGGCATTCTTTTTGACGTGATCAAGAATATTTGAGAATTTATGGGAGTTTACTGTGTATGCAAGTCTAACATAATTTTTTGTGTAATTGTGATGTTTTGGCTGATGTGGCATATTGGGTTTGGCCTCTTTGTTTTAAGGTGACACTTAATAATATTTTTTCTCTCTAAGAAATAGTATGTTGAAGCTTCTAATTACACAAAAATATACAAAAATATGTTGTCTTAACATATTTTGGGAGAATCTCAAAAATAAGCATATTTAGAAGAATATTATCTGCGGTAGATTGTTAAAATCATTGGATTAATAAGAGGCTAAGCTAACACCTATTTGTTGGAAATAATTGATTATGCAACGAGGAATTAAACAGATCTGATCAATCAAGGGGAAATCATGCAACAATAGTAACACTTTTATTAAGTTAATAGCAAAACAGAACAGCAAAAACGTGAATTAGGAAAAACATACAAAAACCAAAATGAAATTATAATAATTTATCAGGATTGATCAAAACGCATTAGGAAGACTGTCCTAAGAGAAAATAATGTCCCAATTCGTGCAACTTCAGGTACAGGCAATTTTCTTCGAAGATAAAACTATCACATAATACTTACCAAGAACGTCTGCACAAACGTATGAATTCAATTGCGGCTCTATCTCAATCCGTATGGATCAAACTGTTGAATCACACAATAAAACAATTGAGAACAGTTTAAATTAGAGAAAAAATATGATGTGAATTTTTCGTATATATCAAAACTGCAGCAGAAGGTTGAATTTATACTTGTATGAGGTGGCTAGTTTTTTTAGGAAAGTACTCCTAAACTTAGTTCTGGTTGTAAACGACACGTCCTCAAGCTCGTATGTCAAAAATCAGAATGTATCTCATGCTAGACTAGTTACTTGTCTCGTGCGAGATATGTCACAGAGCCACGAATCAGTTTCATTCCGTTCAACAAAAAGTAAATCTCAATAAAACTGACTAAAAAGAGAAGATTGCCCCTAATTGAACCAATTCACCCACGCCTAAGCCTACGATCGAAATCCTGAAGCCGAGCGAGCATGTGATATTTTGAACAAGGGTTCATGGAGTGCAAAACTATTTAAGGCAATTCAACTTCATTTTGCATTCCCATATGGGATGGCACACCAAAGCCCTTTATATAATCAACAAAAAGGATAGTTGCCTTCTATTTTTCATGTGGGATAGCAATCAAATCCATTTTATTATTGGCATTAAAAAGACTTAGATGTCAAGGTTTGAGATCTTAGAACTATGAACTTTTTACATAATTTGGCTTTCACCAAAACATCAATTTGCTTCATGGAATAACATACAAAGTATACAAGCATTGACTTTGGTCAATCTCAATGGGACTCACTCAAAGTTATCCCAAGAGTCAAATTTCCAACACTATTTTCCACATGTATTTATATAAATCATTCGAGACATACAACACAGAGGTTCTAGATCCGTAAAACTGATCGGGTCCATTTTCTATTCCATAAAATTTACACTATATGCTCCCACTATTCCAAAAAACATTATGTACAAATAGAATTGATACAAGAATTAAGGAGGAAAAAAGGGAAAAGTTTTTGTGTTATGAGTGTACTAATGTAGATAGTTGGATAAGAAAAAGAAAGTGAAATATGGAATAGTCAGTGGGAAATTGTTGTTAGTAAGACATGTGAGTTTCATTTTATTTTGAAATTTTGCAGATTACATTTTCATTTTGAACATTTGCAGACTATTATGAACGCTCGAAATAAATGATATTTTTACCGATTATTGTGTGACGAGAGTATACACTACTACTAGGTGTGATCATGATATCAAACCATGCAAAGAATAAAAAGTCCAAGGCCCCTAACTATTAGTGTTGGATGCAATCCAAAGTCCCATCAAATGGTATCAGAGTCATGGTATGGATGGGTCCGATCAGGTGGACCGTGTGTGCGCAATTATAGGGTGAGACTTTTCTTGTGTGACATTGTGAATAGAGTATTGTAATTAAAAGACATCCTGAAAAGAGACCCGCAAACTATAACGATGGTTGGTACAAGCTTTCGCTGGGTATGGATTAGAGGAGACTATGCAGACCATCTTCATTAACTAATATGAGACATTTTGGGGATTATTCAAAAACAAATCCGTGAGGGATGAGTTCAAATCGGACGATATCATAATAATGTGGATACTAATGTGGAGAGTGGTGGTGGTGATCGCGGTCTCAGAACTTTGTTCAAGTTTATATACTCCTTTTGTCCCAGGCGATCCTTTCGATCCGGCCGATAGTTCAAAGTCAAAGGAAAATTTGATTATTCAAATGAAAAAATTACAATTAATTTTTAGAGTATTCTTAATGGTGAATTCATAACATTTTTGAGATTTCATTCGGATAATCAATTTGTGTATAAGTTTTTGATCAAATCGCAAGAAAATTGACAAATGTTTTTTTGACTGTGAAGTATCAGCTGGGATGGAGGGTGTAATAAATAATTATATACACATTTACCAATTATTGTGTGACGGGAGTATACACTACTACTAGGTGTGATCATGATATCAAATTATGCAAAGAATAAAAAGTCCAAGGCCCCTAACTATTAGTGTTGGATGCAATCCAAAGTCCCACATCGACAATTAAGAAAATAATTGTCAGTTCTATGAAAGCATTCACACACTTCATTAATATGAGGTTTTTTTAGGGTTACCCAAAACATATTTGTGCGGGCTGAGTCAAAGCGGCATTATCATACTAATATGCAGAGTGATGGTGGTGATCGCGATCCCATCAAATGGTATCAGAGTCATGGTATGGATGGGTCCGATCAGGTGGACCGTGTGAGACTTTTCTTGTGTGACATTGTGAATAGAGTATTGCAATTAAAAGACATCCTGAAAAGCGACCCGCGAACTGTAACGATGGTTGGTACAAGCTTTCGCTGGGTATGGATTAGAGGAGACTATGCGGACCATCATCATTAATTAATATGAGACATTTTGGGGATTATTCAAAAACAAATCCGTGATGGATGAGTTCAAAGCAGACGACATCATAATAATGTGGATACTAATGTGGAGAGTGGTGGTGGTGATCGCGGTCTCAGAACTTTGTTCAAGTTTATATACTCCTTTTGTCCCGGGCGATCCGTTCGATCCGGCCGATAGTTCAAAGTCAAAGGAAAATTTGATTATTCAAATGAAAAACTTACAATTAATTTTTAGAGTATTCTTAATGGTGAATTCATAACATTTTTGAGATTTCATTCGGATAATCAAATTGTGTACAAGTTTTTGATCAAATCGCAAGAAAATTGACAAATGTTTTTTTGACTTTGAAGTATCAGCTGGGATGGAGGGAGTAATAAAATAATTATATACACATTTACAATGATCTTCACTTGAATGCTAACTTACAAATTAATCTGCAAGTTGCCTTCATATATGCCTCTGCACTTGGTTCAGTAATCAGGGAAATGGGGCAAACTCCTATCTCGACCCGACCCGTGTGATATTATTATGCCAACTCTCTTGCAACTCAAAAGTATCAGATTGACATTTGTAATATCGCATAACAAATCAAGAATAATGAATGAATGAAATAAAAAAACTCAGCTAAACACTTGCACATTAACAAATCACAAAAGCAAGCATAGCTTGGGCTACTTACCCAGTCGACTCAAACGCCATGACTAGTGGCCTTCCCCAGCCTCGTTTATGCAACATAAGATCTGATAAATATCCAGCTCCAAACCGGCCTAAAAAATTCCATATACTCCGTAAGAAAACCAATGTGTTTATCTCCACTGTTGTGTAGTTGAGAGATTCTTCTATTTGACTTATGTTGTTTATTGTGGCTAATCCTGAGCCCATTCCACATATCATTGCCGTGAATAATAACCAGAAGTTTATAGTACACATGGCTTGTAGAAGATTTGTTTCATCACCGATTTGTAACGTGTGATTTGGGGTAGTCAAACTTTCTTGATATTCAGAGCTTCCCTTTACTTGACTTGCACCAATAGGCATCTCATTATGTTTTGCAGGATCTCCAGTAGAAGAGGGATTCTGGGATTCAGCTGACTCAAGTTGCCCGACCAATGGGGTCCTCGCAGTCGACGTTTCTTGTGACAATCTTCGTGATTCCTCTCTTTGAGCTTCTATTGCAATTTTAAGAGGTGAAAATATCAAAAGAAGAAGAATAAAAAGTGTAATTATGCGTACCCATAATGGCAAAGTGAAGATGTTTCCAAGTAGAATTAAAACCATCAGGTAGCCAGCGATGGCCAGAGCAATGGATGAGAAGCCATTTAAGTGTTTCTTTTCATCCACAGTATGTGACCGGTCAACTTTTGCCAAAGACATTAGTAAGAGGGAGATTACTGACGGCAACAATGCAAGGATCAAGAGGAAAGTGCTAGGCTTGCCACTGAATAATGTCTGGTACACTTGTATCAGTATTGCTCCACTCAAACCAAGGAAGCCCTGATCAAGGGAGAAGTGTAAAAGCATGGGGTCATTGGGGAATTTGGAAAAAGTGTAAGTGCTTAATAAAAATATCCTATACATTTGCAACGGAACAAAATTAGTTTTCATAATGAAAAAGAAGGGAACAAATGATAAACCAACACCACTTTTTCCGTGACTGCACATCTCATTCTTTCCTGTAATGAAGTAAAATAATTGCTACGGGGTATTAAATAGCAACTATTTTCTGCCGCATGAACAGACAACTCTTTTTACTTCAACTAGCTTGGCAGTAAGAGCATTTTGCTAAAAGCAATATGACAATGGCAATGCATAACCATCGATATATGTGTTTTACTCACTCAAATAGTGAGATATATTTTGAAAATTCAAAATCTTAAAAGGAGCTTTGAATATGAAAAGGCCAATATGATTACCTCCCCCTTGGCAACAATGGATCAAAGGTAAAACTTGAAGAAAAAAAATAGAAGTTTTTTTTAGCTAATTGGGAGAAATAATACAAACATCATAAAATAGTGGCTACGGAAAGTGCAAGAAAAGTAATGAATGATAAACCCTTGTTGTGATGACAAACCTAACAATGTATAGTTCTGCAAGACCGATTATAGGTTATATTAAAACCAAATGTTCATTAGTCAGAAGGTTGAAAGTTTTCGTGTAGCTAGGAAACTTTAATCACACAACAGACAACGGATGTGAGTACAGATGTGTCTCACAACTGTCCACACATCCACAGATAATGCAGCGGAATAAAATAAATTAAAAGCAAATAACTCAAGAATTATTTACGCTTACTGATCAATGTGATCAGCAAACTAGGCTTACGCCCAAAAACTTTTCACTATAAAAACTTTTGTTTCTTACAAAAACAAATAAGTGAAAAACTAAAATATGAAAATACCAAACGAGTTCTAATCACCTTCTACGACAAGAACAACTCCCCTTTCCCAAGTAGGATCTATTCTAGTCAGAAGTAAAACAAGAGAACTCTATGAAAACCTAGATGTGAGTTACGGATGTAAGGCACAACCTTCACTCACAACCTAAAATCAACAATGTCGAATACAATGAAGAATAAGAATTTTTCTCTCTAAAAATCGTAGCTTCTCTTGTGCTGAATGCCTTGTATTTATAATGCACCATGGAGAAGATCTTCATGAATCGACATCTTTCATTGTGAGATCTCTTTTCCTATATGAAAACATAAAACACACTCACAAGGAAATCAAATATTAGTAGGTTAGTCCTAATATAAAACTATGTACATAAATAAAAGATATTTACTTTATATACAATCTCCTAGTCAAAGTAGGATACTTATAAATCTCCATGAAAGTCCCAAAATCTTCTTACCATAATAGAAGACTTTTTAAATAAGGAAACATAAATATGTTCCCATAAAACTCACGGTTTCAATCTCCCCCTATTTTGGACTTTCTGGTCAAAACCAACGATTTATAACAATCACATTTTTATGACCACAGAATATAAAAAAACATAACTCCCCCTGAATGGATGTGTGTCCAGATGTGTATACACATCCACACATAAAAACTGCATAGAACAATGTTAGAACAGAATACCAGCAGTCTATTAAGCAAAAGCAAAAAACCATTCAGAAACATCCTAATTAAAGCTATTACAAACCATTGTTTAGAAACTAAAAACTAAAACAGAAATTAAAAATTGTTTTAACAACCATTATAGCAAAAGCAGCAAAAAAAAAATTTCTCCCCCTAAATTAAAGTTCGAAATGTCTCCATTTAAAACCAGCCACAGCTTTAGCAGCAGCAGCAGCAATTGCAGCATCCCATTTTCCATTTCCAGAGCTTGATTCTCCCCCTTTTTGACTAGAAAGTTTAGCATGCCATCGAAGGAGATTATCCCGAAGGGCCTTGAGATTATTGGCATGGGCAATGGAGGCTTGAGCTTGAGATTCAGCATCTATAATTGCAGCATCCAAATCCTTCATTTGAACAACAAAGTTATCTTCAGATATGGCTTTCAGATGTGTCTACATCTGGCATACCAAGCTCAGGAACAGTACCCAAAGAGAGATCCACATGTCTTTGCTTAGGGTCGAGCAGGGTTTTGGATTCCTTAAACAGAGCAAAATTTTCAACCTTTTCTTCTCCTTTTTCAGGCTTAACTCCATTGGCTATCAGGATTTGAGAAATCAAGGAAGGATAGGGTAAAGACCACTTTTTAGATGGTGACTCTCCATAGTCACAGATCTTTCTAAAGATGAAATCACCAAAATTAATATGCCTCTTAATGCCCAATCTATAAAGAAGGAGAGCTTGCACCCTAGTAACTGAGGTTTTGTTATTTGAGGGGCAAAGATTGGCAACAAGAATATAATGGAGAAAACAGTAGAGAGAGGATAAAGATCCACTACCTAAATCCTTTGGCTTCACAGGCCAAGTGGTTACCTTTCCATGGGTGATAGCAGTCACAAGCTCATCATCATCAACAGTAACTAACTCATCCAAGTTATCATTCAAACCAAGCAAATCATTTATGACAGATGGGGAAAAAGGAACAAACACTCCTCTAACATAGACAGAAGGAGGAGAGGAATAACTTTTATCTAATCCCTTAGGCAAATTGGTATAAAATTCATACACCATCTTAGGATAGAAAGGGAGAGGATGATCCACAGTTAAAAACAGTCCTCTTTCCTCAAAAAATTTGTCCATACCAAGCTTAACAAATGTTTCCCTATCCCTTTTCATTTACACAATAAAAGCCTTAGAGGAAATTAGGCCAAACCTATCAGATGCCTTTTTGGTCAAGAATTTCTTGGAAAAGGGCTTAGGGGTAGAGGTAATGGAGAGAGTTGAAGACATACCCTTTTCAGATTTCTTCCTTGTAGATGTGCGTCTGGATGTGTGCACATCCTCAGACACATCCTTTGCAGGGAATGGAACTTTGATGGACTCAATCTCAGTGTCATCATCAGGAGAGGAATCTAAATCTTGGTCCTCTTTCTCTTGGTCAAGCTCTTCTCTCCCTAGCTTGTAATTCTCATCAGATGCAGTATCATCACTGTCAGAGCTTGAATCAGATTCATCATCAATGGGCTCTAAATCAGTAGCAGACACCTTTTTCTTTCCCCTCAAATCCATTAAAATATTTGCTAAGGGTTCTTCATCATTGAAAGAAATAAGATCCTCAACAGGACTTGAAACCACAGGGGCAGAAGGATCAACAGTAGGGACAGAAATATTATCCACAGGAGGTGAAACATCAATAGAAGGAGTGGTGATAGGGATAATGGGATCAGATGACACTACAGGAGAGGGTGATGGAGCAATAGGATCAACAGACTCAGCATGGGGAACAGTCTCAACAGGATTAATGGGTTCAACATGGGGATCATTACCAGAAGGGGTAATAATAGGGACAGGATCAACAACTAAGGGAGGAGGAATTGAAGATTGAGCCCTAGTCCTAACAAGAGGAGCAATTACCTCTTCTTCTTCATCATCTTCTTCAAGTGCAATGGCTGTAGAGGGCTTCCCGCCAGGTTTCTTCAAGTTCTTGGCCTTGTCAGATTCTGACAACTTACGAACCCTATGCGAATGACGAAGATTGCGTTGGGGCACAGGCGTTGCAGCAGGCTTCAGGGGTTTTGCTTGGGAAAGCTTCCTCTTCTTGGTTGAAGAAGGTTCTACAGAGGGAGGAACAGGGGCGACAACTGATGGTGGAATCACCGGAGAAGTTGGAGCCTTAGGGTTTTCAGAGATTGGTTCCAATGTAGGGGATTTAGGAGACGGAGCTTCCATGATAGGATCAGACAAAGGTGAAGGAGAGGCGAATTCAGCAAGAAATTTTGAGATCGCAGGGTTGACGACAATGGAAGCTTCACCTTTTGCTACAGAGATTGGAGCAATATCAAGAACGTCTTCTTCCCTAATATTTGAATGATCGGCCATTTAATCAGAAGGATTTTGTTAGGTGGAATAGTAGAAGTAGAAATTAATGCAATGTGTGAGATTGTGTTCAGAGCTAAGGAAGAACAAGAGGTTTTAGCAAGGGTTTATGGGGGAAGGGACGGATATGAGAGCTCTTAAATACTCACAGCTCCCCCTTTCCAACTAGAACTAGGAATCCTTCTCCAAAAAGGTTTAACACAACTTAAATTCCTTAAGAGTCCTCCAACGGCTAGAAACCTTTGAGGTTACCACACACAACCACCTTCTAAGAAATAGGGGATCAAAATAAAACAAGATTTTGATAGATTTTTATGGAAACAAAAATATTTCAGCCATATCTTTAAATAAAACAGAATCCCATTCAATTTTCCAACCTTTTCAAACAAGGATTGACACACACCTTTTTCTTTCATGAAAGATATTGGAGATCAAAAACCTATAAGATCAAAGAATGAATTAAGAAAGAAAATTAATTAACTAGAATATTTACAAAGCTCCTATATGTCTGAAAAAATGCAGTATGCCTAGCATGATGCAAACACACAGGTGATGGAAATATTCTCAGCTTATGGATGTGGCATAGGATGTGAGTCACATATGGGGACACATTTAGATCACAAAAAGTCAATGAGCAATAATCCAATCTGCCTGACCTCTAGGATGCATCCACCAATTTTTTGTTGTGGATTTTTGCATTGTGAGTAGCTTTCACTTTACTTGATCCCAAAGATAGCCCTTTTTCCCAATGATCTTATCAAGTTTGACTTCAAGTTTTCTTATGAAAATCACTTGATCACAATGGTCTGGCTCCATACTAAGGGTGAAGCAGTTGTTTCTCACATATATATATATATTTTTTCTTTTAAAGCACCCACTGTGAGATACCTAGGAAGGTTATATCAAGTCATCAAAAGATGACATGAACAGGAAGTGCTCACAATTAAGTGATCAAAAATAATGTCAAAGATGAAGACTCACAAGTGACCACACTGAGAAATTTCGTGCTAATGCATGATATATTTTTTTTTGAATTTTTATTTTTTATGATTTTTTTTTTCAGTTAATCTAATATACAGATGTGTTAGAGGATGTGAGACACATTTGGTCTCACAACCTTAGATATCACACAAGCCAAGAGACTTCCTCAAGGAGGAAAATCTCTCCAAATCTAATGCCTTTGTAAATATATCAGCCAATTGATTTTCAGTCCCAACAAATTCCAGACACACAATTTTTTGTTCTACAAGATCTCTGATGAAATGATGTCTAATATCAATGTGCTTTGTTCTAGAATGTTGGACAGAATTTTTAGATATGTCCAAGGCACTTTTGTTATCACAAAAAGCAGTCAAAACTTTGCTATTCAATCCATAATCTTTGAACATTTGATTCATCCAAAGTAATTGTGTGCAGCAACTCCCAAGGGCAACATATTCAGCCTCAACAGTGGATAAGGACACACAATTTTGCTTTCTACTATACCAAGACACAAGGTTATTTCCTAGGTAGAAACATCCACCTGTGGTACTCTTTCTATCATTACTATTTCCAGCCCAATCAGAATCAGTGTACCCAACCAAATTGGTGTTTGTTTCTTTAGAGTAATGCAGACCTAGGTTCACAGTCCCACTCACATACCTAATGATTCTTTTCAAGGCTTTAAGATGGGACACTTTGGGGTTGGCTTGGTATCTAGCACAGAGACACACACTGTACATAATGTCAGGTCTACTTGCAGTGAGGTAAAGCAGACTTCCTATCATGCTTCTATAAAGGGTTTGATCAACACTCTCACTATCTAAATCATAACTTAGCTTTTGGGAAGATCCCATTGGGGTTCTTTGATGTGAAGAGTGTTCAAGCTCAAACTTTTTCACAAGATTCTTGGCATACTTAGACTGTGAAATGAACATGCCATCTTTGAATTGCTTAATCTGTAAACCTAAGAAAAAGTTCAACTCACCTACCATACTCATCTCAAATGTGGAAGTCATGCTATCCACAAATTCAGCTAGCATAGGATCAGAATTTGATCCAAACACAATGTCATCTACATAGATTTGTGCCACAAGAATCTCCTTCTTATTTCTCCTCACAAACAGTGTTTTGTCAACCTCACCTCTCTTGAATCCTAGTTGAAGCAAATGGTCAGTCAACCTACCATACCAAGCTCTAGGGGCTTGTTTTAGCCCATACAGAGCTTTCTTCAGCTTATACACATGGTTAGGATACTTGGAGTCCACAAAGCCTTTAGGTTGTTCAACATAGGCTTCCTCATTTAATATCCCATTTAGAAAAGCACTCTTAACATCCATTTGATGAAGAGTAATCTTGAGATAACAAGCAATGGCTAACAAAAGCCTAATGGACTCAATTCTTGCAACAGGAGCAAATGTCTCCTCAAAATCAATTCCCTCTATTTGAGTATAACCTTGAGCAACTAACCTAGCTTTATTTCTAGTGATCACACCTTGCTCATCAGTTTTGTTCTTGAAAATCCATTTGGTTCCTATGACATTACCATGTGAGGGCCTAGGAACAAGAGTCCACACCTCATTCTTTTCAAATTGAATCAATTCATCTTGCATAGCCATAATCCAGTCAGCATCTTTCAATGCTTCAGCAACATTCTTAGGTTTAATTTTTGAAACAAAATAACAGAAACTTACCTGGGAGTATGCTGAGGAGCAACTCCATAAACCAGCCATCTTTCTATAATCAACTTTGTCCTTTTGTCTAGTTCTCACTTGTGCATGCATATCTCCCACAACTTGTGAAGTGGGGTGGTTTTTCTGGATTTTTGAAGGAATATCCTTTGATCTATCCACACACCCATCCACATTACCTTCTGGAGTATCATCCTGATCAGAATCAGAGGAACTGCCCTCAGTTACAGGATTTTGAGTGGATGTGGGAGCAGATGTGGGTTCATATGTGGAGGCAGATGTGTCCACATCCTTGGTTACATCCTTATCAGGTTCAACATGTTTATCAAGATCTTGGAAGCTTCTTTTGATTTTTTCAAAGACTGCTTTCTTCATCCTTCCAGTCCAGCAAGCAACCTGAAACATCATCCTCAGCAGTCTTGAGGTTAAGATCAAGTGAGTCATCAAATTTAACAATAGCAGATTCCATAATGGTCTTAGTTTTGAGATTGAAAACTCTGTAAGCTCTACTATTAGTGGAATAGCCCATGAAAATTGCTTTGTCACTCTTTGAATCAAACTTGGACAGGTATTCTCTATCATTGAGAATATAACAAACACATCCAAACACATGAAAATATTTCACAGTTGGTTTCTTTCCAAGGAAGATTTGGTATGGAGTGACAGTGCTACCAATCCTTAGGAACACCCTATTGCCAATGTGGCAAGCAGTGTTTAAAGCTTCTGCCCAAAATTTCTTGGACAAGTTTTTAGAACTTAGCATGACCCTAGCCATTTCTTGCAAAGTTCTATTCTTTCTTTCAGCAATTCCATTTTGTTGTGGGGTGATTGGTGCAGAAAACTCATGAGTAATTCCCTTAGAATTGCAAATATTGGTAAACATTTGATTCTCATATTCAGTGCCATGGTCAGACCTAATCCTCACAGTTTTAAGACCATAAAGATTTCTAACCCTTTTGTACCAATTCTTGAATTCTCCAATTGTTTCTGACTTTTCTCTTAAGAACATTACCCAAGTGTACCTTGAGTAATCATCAACACACACAAAGGCATACTTTTTCCTACCAAAGCTTTCTACTTCAATAGGTCCCATTAAATCAGTGTGAATCATCTCCAAACATCTAGTTGTGGAGCATTGTTGGACCTTTTTATGTGATGCTTTTGTTTGTTTTCCCTTTTGACATGAACCACAGACATCAGGGTTCTTGAAGTTCAGTTTAGGGAGGTCTTTAATAGCTTCAAACCTTTGAAGTTCTTTCATAGTTCTACAGCTGGCATGCTGTAACGATGGTGTTGCCTTTTTCGCGGGAAAAATTCGATTTTTGCGTTTCTTTGAAAAACCAAATAAAACCGGAAAAAACGGAAAAACGGAGTCGCCACGCCATTTTAATTTTGAAGGGCCAAAACTTTGAAAAAAGCCCGAGATCAGAGATTTAGGTTCGGAGGTCATGTTACGCGTCGGGAAGGACGTTAGTGTGCACCCGACGCGCCTCGTAAAAACGAGTCTTCCAAGCTGAAAATCATTTGTGTGTGTGTGTGTGTGTGTGTGTGTGTGTTTTGGCCAAAATAAGTTTAAACTGGAAAAAGTAAAAATTGGGATGTCTTTTTAAGACTTTAAACTGATCCCATGATTTTTTGGAGAATTTTTGGTTTGAGATTTGGTACTCAAAAAACCTTTTGAAGTTGAGAAGTCACTTCTGCCAGAAGGAAATGGCAGCAGACACCTGATTTTGAAATGGATTCAAGGGTCCTAAAACTTCATAACCTGGATGAACTCAGAGAATGAAAGTTTCTCTAGACTCCTTGAATAAACTTTGTGTGAAAGAAATTTCCATTTTGGAGAAGATTTGAGGGGTCAAAACCTTCTGGAAACCTCAGATATGAGATCTGGATTCCCAGAAGCTGATGAACTAGCCTCTGAAAGAAAAATTGAAAAGAGGAGTTTTACTCACCCAAAAAATAAAGTAAAAATATGTATGGAAAGCTCTGGATGTTGGCTACAAAAAGTGTTTTGTAGTCAACACCAAATTCCAAGTTCATCTGTGTCCAAAAATTAAGACCATGGACTGAGGTCTGAGAAAATTTCTACTGGACAGCAACTTCTCAAGAAAGAAAATATGATTTTAAGGGGGGTTTTGCATCCATGCTTGTCCCCATTTCCCTAGGTTTTGGTTAGTGATCACTAGACATTTTAGTGGTGAATCAACTATACCAAACCATCCTTGGGGTACATTAGGACTAAGCATTTCATTTGCTTGGGAAGGGGAATTTTATCCTTTGAAAATCAAGATTTAGTGCTTGAAAATGGTTTTTTAGGGTTTTGAAAGTGCATTTTTGCAAGTAAGCAAGAAAAGCTTTGAAAATAATGTTGATCTTTGTAGAAGATCATCCATGGAGATGGTCTTCCATGGTGATCTTCTTAGATCTAGAGAAAGAAGATGAAAGAACTACATTTTGTAGTTTGAAGATGCATGCATGGATGAGATTTAGGGTTAGGAAGAGGAGGGTTTACCAATCTTCCTTGTGTTCTTGAGTGTTTGGCTTGAGTGTATAAGTGTTTAGGGGTTTAATATGAGAGTGAATGGATGAGTATGAGTTGGGAAAGATTGGAGAGAAAAAGGTGACAATTCTTGAGAATTCTCACTGTTTTCTCTCTATATTTCGCCAGAACTTCGTTGCTATTGTGTTTTTCCTCTCTATTTTTGTGACTGGAGGGCTCAATTTATAGCCCTCTGAAAATTACATACTTGTCCGCGCGGATAGGATCAGGCAGCGTGCACTGTTCATTAAATGCAGCTTCAGCTTTGGACAAGAAGAATAATCTTTTTCAAAATTCAAATTGACCAGCCAGTTTTTGTTTCCAGCATTGCTATATTTGGTTTTCTTCATTTGTTTTTCTTTTTTGAGATTCTTTTTAAGGTTTAACCTTAAATAACAATGCCCATTTTACCCTCACTTTGTTAGAAATGTTAGGATAGTTAGGAATTGTTAGAAATGTTATAACTTCCGTTAATTTTCTAACGAAAATTCTAACAAGCTCAAATTGGAGCACTTACAGTAGCCCCTCGGCGACGGCGCTTTCGAAGGAAGCGGGGTCGTCGATAAGAGTAAGGCTCCATATTTGGCGGGATGATCGAGTTATCGGGTGGGGTGAACCTAGCGATAGGCTACCTACGTATCCCGAATGGGAATCAAGCCGGCCGTAGTTTGGGTCTTTGACCCTGGAGATGATGGCGTTTTAGGTGCCTCGAACCTGATGAGCGAGTTCTGCAGTCGGTTGCTGGAGAGAATACTCTGCTGGGGATAAGAGATGACCATTTTCGGTCTGATGGGTATCCGCTCTGCTGGGGATAGGAATGACCATTTTTGGTCTCTACTGGGGATGATTGCGATTTATCGCTTGATAGCGTCTTAGGTGCCTCAAACCTTGGAGATGGCGTTTTAGGTGCCTCGAACCTTGATGATGGCGTTTTAGGTGCCTTGAACCTTGGAGATGGCTTTTTAGGCGCCTCGGACCTTGGTGATGATGGCTTTTTAGGCGCCTCGGACCTTGATGATGATGGCCTTTTAGGCGCCTCGGAACCTTGATGATGATGGCTTTTTAGGTGCCTCGAACCTTGATTTGAAATGGCCTTTCGGTGGACCTTGTCTGCTGCCGAAGGAAGGGGTGACCGTTTTGGTCGAGGGGCTGGACCTAATGATAGGCTACCTACGTATCCCTAGTGGGAATCAAGCCCTTTCGTAGTTCGAGTTTTCCTCGAAACTTCGCTGGCTTTTGGGATTCCGTTAACTTTGATGGGGATTTCGTTAGCCTTTCTTTGGGAAAATCGAGACATATTCGTGCAGGAAATCGGTCTTACGTTTGACTGCCGGGCAATTTTGATGAAAGATACGAGATTTCGTTATCTTTCTCGGGCACTCCGGTCTTACGTTTGGCTATAGGGGGTAATTTTGATGAAAGATACGGGATCTCGTTATCTTTCTCGGGGCACTCGGTCTTACGTTTGGCTAGCCGGAAGGATTTTGATGAAAGGTACGGGGTTTCGTTATCTTTCTCGGGTCACTCGGTCTTACGTTTCGTCAGGGAGATTTTGATGAAAGATACGGGATCTCGTTATCTTTCTCGGGGCACTCGGTCTTACGTTTGACTAGGGGTAATTTTGATGAAAGATACGGGATCTCGTTATCTTTCTCGGGGCACTCGGTCTTACGTTTCTTGTAGGGAAGGATTTTGATGAAAGATACGGGATCTCGTTATCTTTCTCGGGGCACTCGGTCTTACGTTTGGGGCAGGGGGTAATTTTGATGAAAGATACGGGATCTCGTTATCTTTCTCGGGGCACTCGGTCTTACGTTTGGCTAGGGGGTAATTTTGATGAAAGATACGGGATCTCGTTATCTTTCTCGGGTCACTCGGTCTTACGTTTGGCTAGGGGCAATTTTGATGAAAGATACGGGATCTCGTTATCTTTCTCGGGGCACTCGGTCTTACGTTTGACTGCCGGGGGTAATTTTGATGAAAGATACGGGATCTCGTTATCTTTCTCGGGTCACTCGGTCTTACGTTTTACTGCCGGGGGCAATTTTGATGAAAGATACGGGATCTCGTTATCTTTCTCGGGGCACTCGGTCTTACGTTTGACTGCCGGAAGTAATTTTGATGAAAGATACGGGATCTCGTTATCTTTCTCGGGTCACTCGGTCTTACGTTTGGCTCAGGGGGCAATTTTGATGAAAGATACGGGATCTCGTTATCTTTCTCGGGTCACTCGGTCTTACGTTTGGCTATAGGGGATGATTTTGATGAAAGATACGGGATCTCGTTATCTTTCTCGGGGCACTCGGTCTTACGTTTGGCTAGGGGATGATTTTGATGAAAGATACGGGATCTCGTTATCTTTCTCGGGGCACTCGGTCTTACGTTTGGCTAGGGGCAATTTTGATGAAAGATACGGGATCTCGTTATCTTTCTCGGGGCACTCGGTCTTACGTTTGGCTAGGGGTGATTTTGATGAAAGATACGGGATCTCGTTATCTTTCTCGGGGCACTCGGTCTTACGTTTGGCTAGGGGATGATTTTGATGAAAGATACGGGATCTCGTTATCTTTCTCGGGCACTCGGTCTTACGTTTGACTAGGGGCAATTTTGATGAAAGATACGGGATCTCGTTATCTTTCTCGGGGCACTCGGTCTTACGTTTGGCTAGGGAGTAATTTTGATGAAAGATACGGGATCTCGTTATCTTTCTCGGGGCACCTCGGTCTTACGTTTGACTAGGGGATAATTTTGATGAAAGATACGGGATCTCGTTATCTTTCTCGGGGCACTCGGTCTTACGTTTGGCTCGGGGGTAATTTTCTTGACAAGGGGCTGACTTTGGTTAACTTTGTTAACTTTGTCAAGTTTGGGACTGAATTGCAGAGTCCTGAAATTTTAAGGGGCAAAAGGGTCATTTTGACCCTTGCAATCCTATCCGCGCGGATAGGGATGGAAAGTCAGGGGTATTAATTAGGGCCAACGCCCTTCTTCTTCCTCAGTCCAATTTTTTGAAATTGTCGAGAGCAGAGAGAGAGAAACTGCCATTGTTGGCCTAGGAGCTTCAAAATTCGTCCGATTTTCTTGATTTTTCGAGCAATGGAACACGGGGAAGGCGCTTTTCAAGGCCAAGGACGTGGTCCCATAGCGGAGAGGCGATTGGAGCTTGTCCGGATGAGGAGGCATTACAATCTTTCGCAGTCGGTCGAGGAGGAGCATTACCCTGATGCTTGGCAACATTGGGCTTCGGATCCGCATCTCCGAACGGTATACTTCGAATCCTCTTGATCCTCTTGTCGATTTCTTGCTTGAAATTTTTGGGTGATTTTTTGAATTTTTTTTTTTGAAAATTCGAATGATTGATATTCTTGGCTTTGAATTTTGATTTTGATGCTTTGCATGTTGTAATGAGTATATGAGTAACCCAAAATGTGCATTTTGCTTGGGAAAAAGAATTGGCATTTTTGCCACATTTTTTTTTTCAATTCGAAAATTACATGTGAAAATTCGAAGAATTGTGATTTCTCTTTTTTTTTTGAAATTGAATATTGCATGTTGATGATGATGATGATTTTTTTTTTGTTGAAATTGAATTTTGATATTGATGAATGATGATGCAATGCATGCACTTTGTTTGAAAAGAATGGGCATTTTGCCAATATGGGATGTATGTATGTTTAGGATATATATTTTTTTGAAAAGTGGGACGGATTTTTCCTCCCGTAGGGATGTAAGATGGATGATATGCATGTATGCATTTTTTTTGTTGAAAAGGGGACGGAGTT
Source organism: Adenophora triphylla var. japonica (assembly GCA_022495995.1). Lineage (NCBI taxonomy): Eukaryota > Viridiplantae > Streptophyta > Magnoliopsida > Asterales > Campanulaceae > Adenophora > Adenophora triphylla. The sequence continues at coordinate 13,905 of JAFEMH010005618.1, read as the reverse complement.
TTTACTTCCGTAGGAATGCATCTTTTTTTTTTGATGAATGCATTGGGACTTGCTGAAAATTGTTTTCTTTTATGCGAGAAAAATGGGGCTATGCTCATTGTATCTTTGTTATCTTTGTCGAATTTTTTTTTTTGTAAATGCAAATGCAATCTTTTTGACATTTTCTCTCTTTTTTTTTTTTTACAGGGCGGACACCGTTTTGTGACGGAGCGGTGAACAAAATGAAGACTCGAGGATCGGTGGAGTACGTGATTGACTTGTGGGACCGGCTCCGGAATGCGGGCCGAGGAGCTTTGCGAGTCAGAGACAGATCGTTGTCGAGACGGGGCTCGGGAATTTGTCGAGTGCTTGAGGGGGCTGGTCAAGTTCCCTAAGTGCAAGGGCTTGATGTTTGCTCTGGCGCGGCATTGGTGGGACGCGACCCACACCTTCCACTTCTTACGGGGCGAGGCGGCTGTTACGCCTTCGACTATCTTTGCGATCACGGGTTTGTCCTTCAATGGACGCGGCATTGAGTGGAGAGATGGCTACGGTGACGCGGACTGCGGACCTTCTTGGATTTTCCCTATTCCCAAAAAGGGGATGGGGATGGAGTATGCCGTGGTCTACGGCAAGATCGTGGAGACCATAGCGAGTTACGAGGCGGGGAGGATAGGTTTAGCGCCGAAGCGGTGCTAGGTCCTTCCTGTGGTTTACTTTCTCGAGCACGCTCTTTGGTCATCTTTGAGGGGACGGCGGTCTTTGCCTTGTTGAGGTCCTTGGAGGACATGGAGACGGTTGGAGATATTTCTGGGGGAGGCCGGGTGGTGAGTGTACTTCGCTCTTGATAGATACGGCGGAAGGGCTGTGAGCTCCTTATCTTGCTTGAGTTTGCTCACGGAGGTATAAGCTCTCTTTTTGCTTTCCCTCTTTCCTTTGAGCACACACTTTTATTTGCACTTGGATTGATTGGATTTTTACCTTTCGCGGTATGGGCGTTGGAGTTTTTCCACGTCACGGTGTGGAGCGGCTGAGGCGTACGTCGGGCGTATCCGGCCATGCGATCTTGGTCCAAGCATGCCCGGGAAAAGATAAGCTCCGGGGGCGTACGACTCTAGAGTACGCGGATTGCCTTCCTTTGACGGAGGCCGAGACGGATGAGGGGATGATATTCTTCCCACAGGATCGCTTTGAGGTAGCGCGGTGAAGGGCGGCGAGATGCGGGCCGGTGCGGCGGAGGATTTTGAGGGCGACTTGCGACGTCTACTATGCGGGAGAGAGGGTGACGCGCCGGCATGGCGTGAACTCGCCTTTGAGGACACCGGTGGAGCCTCCCGCCGATATGATGCACCCGAGCGATCGGTCAGTGACTGGGATGATTATCGAGCGAGCCGGCACTTCTCGGACTTCGTGGCGATCGAGCCATATGCGACGTTCGTCTTGAGGAGGCGAGGATGCCTCGGGTTTTGGAGAGGGAGGGGCTTGGGATCCCGCGGTACCCTCGGACGGATTTTCCTACATCCCGGGATGGGGTCCGATTGAGGGTGCGAGATCCCTCGGCCGAGCGGCTTCCGCGAGCTTTCCGGCCTCGTCAGGGTATGAAGGTATGGCTTCACCTTTTCCCCTTCTTTTCTTTCTTTTGTTTCATCATTTTTAGCATCACTTCCTTTTTTTTTTTTTTTTTTTGACGCTTTTGCTTTTGTGCGGTTTTCGGAGGTGGTCGTCGAGACAACGACGAAGCAAGTGATCGGGGCTAAGAGATTCATACGGAGGATGGTTGCTTGCGGGGCACCTCGAGGCTAGGGCGGAGACCACGGCCGGCACTGTCCGACGGGAGGCTTCTCCTATTCCCTCGGAGACTTCTTGAGACCCCTCTTTCTCCTCTCATTGATCACCGCGCGGCCTTGCCTTCGGATCACGTCATTCTTGGGGATCCGCACGGGCGAGGACACGTGCGGCGGCATGGTGGGTCGTCTCCGTATGTTCGGGAGTCGGACGCCTTCACCTTCGGGTACGACTTCTTCGGGGATGCAGGTTTACCCTATCGAGTGTGCCGGTTGGTCCCGACGAGCCTCTTTGCGGAGATGAGGACGATTCGAGCCCGAGACTTTCGGGGCTCTGACGAGGCGGGCCCGAGTCGCAAGAGGGGCGGGGAGACATCGGGTCTTGGAGACTCCGATTGATTTTTTTTTTTTTTTTTTTGAGATTTGAGATTGAGATTTAGATTTGTACGGCTTATGCACATTTTTTTTTTTTGGATGTAATAATTTAGGATTTTATTGATGTTTGTTTGTTTTTTTTTTTATGCACACTTCTCTTTTTTTTTTTGGAATGTAATAATTTAGGATTTTATTTTATGAATGCAATGCAATATGAATGCAGTGTTGCATGAGCCTTGGTTTTTTTTTTTTTTGCAAGGGTGTTTGGTATATGGACTGGTTTGGGGAGGTTTTTGCACAAGTTTCGAGCAACCGGGACGGAATATTCCTCTTTTGGTGTAGCAGCTTGGTACATTGCAGAATTTTTTACGGGAAGCAATCCCATCCGCGCGGAGGAATCCTGCATCGACGGTGTCCTTTAATTTTGGTCCAGACTGGTCTTGCTTTATTTCAAATTCAAATATCCTCTTCAACCTCCAGTCCAAACTGACCATTTTCGGGAGGAAGAGAGAAAAACCATGGAAAGCCTTAGAAAAGCTCCCTCAAAGTTATCCCAAGAATCCCAAATGTCATTTTTCAACAAGTTCAAGGATTGGTCAGGGAAATTATGCATGAGAGAAGGTCTTTCTTTGAAGAACGGTACAAGGTACGATGCTTGTGGTCTCTCAAAGAATTGGTTCCGGATTATGACCTCTTAAGAGCTTCTTCTTCTTTTTGGGATACTAGAAGGCATGTCTTTTGCCTTTCCCTCAACGAGATTGTTCCGGTGTGGAAGAATTTCGGGCCTTGCTTGGAGGTCCGGAGGTGGAAGAGATAGCGGTCCCTTTGCCGGAGGAGCTTCTTTTGTTGACAAGTTGTGCGTCCTCCTTCATCTTTCCGGAGGAAAGCGCAAGGTATGATCCGCGGTCCCGATCATTTCGATATTTCCGGTCTTCCCGACAGATTTAGGGGCCTAGGCTTGGTGGATGATGCCTATTGGGATGCCTTTGCACTTTGTATGTTTGGCACCTTTGTTCATGGTTTATTCCTTTGGGAATTTGCCATCGGTCTCTGCTTTGGATGTCGTCGTTCACCGTCGCACAGGCGAGATGTCGTTCCTTTGATTCTTGGGGAGACTTTTCATGCTCTCGGCAGATTAGCTACCGGACGGCGGTATATGCACGGGGCAGCCCGTTCCTCTTGACCACTGTGGGCGATGGAGCGTTTGGGGGTTCTTCGGGAAACCTACGATATGATCGAGCCTTGGACTTTTGCCGGGAGAGGTGTTGATGTAGATTTTGATGATCGGGGCTCGTGGGAGCGTTGGATGGCGGGTCGCCGGGCTGAAGATATCAGATGGTTGGTGCCTCATTGGCGGGTGGAGACTCGCGAGTGCTTCGGGGACGGGTCCATGTGGTTATGCTTAGGGGCTTTCTCGGTCAGGTTTCTACATTCCGGCTCTGGTCTGAGACGGTTTGGCTTGGAGCGAGGTTCCTTTGGAGGGTTTTGATGATATAGCCACCGGGGTGGTGGCTCTGTTTCCATGGATGATCCCTCGGTGTTTCCATTTCTTTCCCGAGCATGGAGGTATGATGCCTTTCCTCCTCGGGTCATTCTCGGGCGTCCGAGACCGGTGTTCTTGACCACTTGGTACTGGATTGGTACGAGGGCATGCAGGAGAGACTCGAGGTGGCTATTTTGAGGCGGCGTGAGGCCATTATGGGTGCGGAGGACCGGGCTGTTTACGAGAGGAGGAGGGCCGAGGCGAGGGCCAACCTCCTCATGATGCGAGGGCGGAGACGCGCGGCGGATTATGAGGCTTACGTCAAGAGACGGGAGAGGAGGGCTCCTATGTTACCGGCTAGGTTACGGGAGATGAGGGATGACGCTAGGGCTACTAAGGCCACGACGGAGGCCGGTTTGATAGACCCTTTGTTCCTATACAGAGCTTGGTAGGAGGAATACCGACATTTTTCCGGTTCGAAGAGAAAGACTCGGAGGGGAAGAAGAAGGGAGAGGCCGATGCAGTGGCTTGGAGTGACTACGAGGTTTCCAAGTATCCCTTTCTTGCCATGACGGACACATTAGTTTGATTATGTATCTTAGTTTTCTTTTAGCGAGGTTGCCGGTTGTAGGAATGAATCGGGCTTAGACTCATCAAAGAGCTTTTAACTTGTAATGAATATTTGAATTGCTTTAGAGTTTTTCGAGACGCTTTCATGGTCGATCAATTGTATTGATGCCAAAGTATGGCTTTTATTTGTGCTTTAGACCGAACCGTTTCCATTGCCCTACGTTCCCCTCATTTTGAGGAGCTCGGGTCTTCGTAGTTCAATGGTGAACTCTCTTTTTGTTTTTTTTTTTTTTTTGGTGCAACCTGTTTTTACCTAGGCCGCCCTTTTCGGGTTTCTAACCTAGTTGGGTATTACTCTTTTAGCACTCTTTTTTTTGTTTTTTTTTTTTTTTTTTTTTTGTTTTTTTTTGGTGCAACCACATTTTTACCTAGGCCGCCCTTTTCGGGTTTCTAACCTAGTTGGGTATTACTCTTTTTAGCACTCTCTTTTTTTTTGTTGTTTTTTTTGTTTTTTTTTTTTTGTTTTTTTTTTTTTTTTTTTTTTTACGCGTAGTATCTGCGCGGCTTGTCACCATTCATTTGGGTGTACAAAGGGATTCCGTCGAGGTCTGCAAGTTGCATGGCTCCTCAGGAGAAGATCTTACGGACGACATATGGCCCGACCCATACGAGGCTCCCATTTGCCGAGAGGGTTGATACGGATTGGGGGCTTTTCTTTTAGAACGAGATCACCTTCTCGGATCTCCCGATGCTTTACTTTCTTGTCGAAGGCTCTGGCCATTCTTCCTTGGTAGGCCGGATGTGTTCCATGGCCTTCAATCGGCGTTCGTCTAGTAGGGCCAATTCGTCATGGCGACTCTAGAGCCATTCGACCTCGTTGATACGGCTTTCCGGCGGTATACGGAGCGAGGTATTTCCGGCTCGATTGGGAGTACGGCTTCCATTCCGTATGTGAGGGCAAAAGGTGTTTCCCCGGTTGCCGTTCGGCACTGATGTTACGTAGCCCAGAGTGCCGGAGTGTAACTTCTCGGGCCAATCTCTACCTTGGACGGCCATTTTCCGGATGATATTTTCGAGTCTTGTTTCTTTGCCTCGACGGCTCCGTTGGTTTGGGGCTGTAGGGTGATGACTTGTGACGGGTTATTCGGAATTCCGCCGGCTTTTCACATTCCCCTTGAAGTGGGATCCATTATACGAGATGATTTCGGCTGGCAACCCGTATCGGCACATGATGTTTTCTTTGATGAAGAGGGCGACTTTCTTTGAATTGAGGATTTTGTAGGACTTGGCTTCAACCCAGCTTGGTGAAATAATCCACGGCTACGGGGACGAACTCGTGGCCGTTCTTGCACGATGGTGTGATTTTGCCTATGACATCAATTCCCCAAGTGACGAAAGGCCAAGAGGGTTGTCATGCGGTATAACTCGTGAGGAGGCAAGTGATTAAGATTTGAGTATCGGCGACATTTGTCGCGGCTTTTGACAAAGCTGGATGCGGTCGGCTTCCATGGTGATCCAAAAATACCCCATTCTCGGTATGATTTGCATCGAGCTCGAGCATTCATGTGAGGGCCGCGAGTACCACCATGTATTTCTTTCATGAGTTCGGTAGCCTCTTGTTTGCGATACATCGCGGGAGGGGGCCTTGATAACGTTTTTGTATAACATGTTTCCCAAAGAACATAATGGGAGGCGAGCCGCTTGAGTGAGAGACTTTTTGCTTTGATTCCTTCTTTATATTCCCCATCTTCGTTTTTGAAAGAGGCCTCGCCATCCTTCAGTCTTGGTAAATGCGAGTGTACCGGGGATCATTGATCGGTTCGGCTTCCGCTTCAATTTCGAAGCAATAGGCGGGGTTTTCTCTTCTCCCGACTACGAATGGTTTAACGAGACTTTCCTTCGGGTATTTCGACAAGAGAGGCTAGTGTAGCGAGCATCTGCGAACCTTTGTTTCGGTCTCTTGGCGAGGTAATGAAAGCTGATTTCTTTGAATTGAGTTACTAACTCTTCCATGTAAGCATGATACTTACGCAAACCCGGATCCACGGTCTTCCATTTGTTAGAGACCTGATTGATGATGAGGCGAGTCACCGTACACCTCCAATTCCTTGATATTTCTTTCAAGGGCGGCTTCCAACCCGGCTATGCAAGCTTCATATTCGACGGCGTTGTTGGTGACTTCGAAGTTCGGCCTTGCTTGCTATGGGGGTGTGTTCGTCGGTAGGATCGACCGAAGCATTCCTATCCGTTCCCCCTTTTGTTTGACGCCCGTCGAAGAAGAGTTGCAGGCGATTTTCTCCTTCTAGAGCGAAAGATTCCATCATCGGGAAATTGAGGTTCGAGTCCTCGGGACTCATCACTTGGGAAATCGGCCGGATGTTACGCCATTATGCGTCCTTTTATGGATTTCCTTGAAACATAAGCGATGTCATATTCGGCCAAAAGAACGACCATTTTGCCAATCTCATGGAGATGGAAGGCTTGTCGAACAGATATTTGATGGGGTCTATCCTTGAAACAAGATGTATCGGGTGAGGCGCATGTAGTGTTTCAACTTTCCCACTACCCGGACCAAACTGCGCAAGTCTTCTCATAGCGAGTAATTGAGTTCGCTTCCTTGGAGCTTTTACGCTTCTGAGAAATAGATGGCGTTTCGACTTTGGAATCTTTTTCTCTTGAGCTAGCATAGCCCCAATTCTTTGTATCCGTGACGGTTAGATATAGCAAGAGTGGCTTTTGCCGATGTGGTGGGCGAGAGAATCGGGGATTCACAAGGTATGCCTTAATTTGTTCAAAGGCAAGGCGACATTAAGGGTCCATTACGTGTAGGCATTCTTTTTCATCAACTTGAAAGATTGGCTCGCGAGATCGAGGTCGGTGATTTACAAGCGGCTTATGTATTGCGGTCTTCCCATGAAGGATTTCACTTACGTCGGTGTCCGTGGTGGCTTCATTTCAACTATCGCCTTGATTTTACGGGGATCTACTTCGATTCCCCGTTACGTCACCATATATCCTAGTACCTTGCCTCGTCTTACACCGAAGGTGCACTTGGCTGGATTCGGTCTCATGCTTTGTGGTCTCGGAGGCGGCGAAGAATTTTCTCAAATCAACAAAGTGCTGGCCATCGATCCTCTGGAATGTATTATCATGTCGTCCACATAGACCTCAATTTCTTTGTGGATCATGTCATGGAACAGTGTATGGCGCCCTGCAGTACGTAGCCCCGGCATTCTTTAGTCCGAATGGCATGGCCAGGTGTAGCGGTATGTGCCCCGAGGGTTGTGAAGGCTGTTTTGGCTTGATCTTCTTACGCCATTTTGATTTGGTTGTAGCCAGGCAAAACCATCGACGAAAGATTTGACTTCGTGGTTGGCCGTGGAATCTACCAAAATGTCGATGTTTGGCGAGGGAAATCGTCTTTTGGGTGGCTTTGTTCAAGTCTCTGAAGTCTACGCGGCATCGGATCTTTCCGTTGGCCTTGGTCACCGTCACTATGTTGGACGGCCATGTTGGGTATTCAATGACCACGATGAACCACCTTACTGAGCATCTTTTCTATTTCCTCTTTCACTTGTAAGGACCATTCGGGCTTAATTCTTCTTAGCTTACGCTGCGGCTTGACTTACAGGGTCGAGCGGTATTCGGTGCTCAACTATGGAAGGATCGAGGCACGGCATATCTTTATAGGACCATGCGAACACATCCACGAATTCTTTTAGCGGCTCGATTAGGGCAACCCTTTCGGTCCCTTCGAAGAAACTACCAATCTGCGTCTCTTTAGGCTCTTCCGCGAGTTCCCAAATTCACACTTGTCAAAATCTCTTCGGCGGCTTGGGCTCGATTTTCCTCTTTCAGGACAACTTTGCTTAAAGATTTCTTTGATATATTGTTCATTTAATGTGTTACGCCTCTTCATCTAGTGAATCGTTATTGCTTGTTTTTAGATTATTAGTTAATTCATCATTAGTTAAAGTGGCAATTAAGGGATACTCGAAAGGTTCATCATTTCATTGAAGACGAAGGGGAATACAACGTTGGCTACGGACTCGTAGTCTTCGGGCGTGAGGCCATCGGACGACTCGAGACTCGAACTCAACAATGAGAGACTCGGAGGACTTTACAAAGGTTGACACGAAAGGACGGGGGACCAATCCAAGCTTGGTGATCATTTCCTCTTTGGTCGCGGACGGGCTGAGAGAGTTTCCCAATTCTTTAGCGGCATCGTGTTGGTGGCTTCACAACTCGGGAAAGGCATGGTCTCTGTGCTCCCTCTTGATCGTTGCTATCATCTCTTTGTACTGAACCGAGAATCAAGCTGTGTTTGGCATCGAAAGGTGAGCATGTGGATGTAGGGATCTTCCTCAGTGCAGGGACTTCCGTTTCGTCACAATCGACCGCTCAATCCCGGATGTAAGGACGCATTGCGTCTCGGTGAGGCTAGAAAAATCTCATGTCCCATACTCGAGCGGAAAGGCTTGGCGGGTAGTTCGGCAAGGAGGACGTCCCACACGACGTTCATAGATTCGGCCGAGTACGTCGGTGTTTCTTGACTTTTATCATGAAAATCTCCTCGCCGGCGAGCCAAAGAATGGGTTTGCGAGAATGCGGCAAATGCGTGATTGAGGACCGGGGACTTGTGTGCTGTATCATGGCGGTGTTCGGCGTTTCCTTCCGATGCGCCTCCAAGTGTTGGAAATAGCAATTAAATTTGATGAATCGAACTTCTTCGGAGTCCGCTCGCTTGAGTGTGTCGACATAGTTGGCATTCTGGATTCCAAAGGATCTTTGGCGAGACTTGCCTCTTGAAGGATGTAGCCGGTGTTTGGCTGTGGGCGTTCTTGGCTATTGTTTCGGCTTCGTTCCCTATGAGAAGCTGTCACCCCTTATGACTTCAAGGTCTCCCTGCCGGTTGATGAATTTGACGCATTGGTGGAGAGTGGAGGCTATGGCTTTCATGTGATGCAACCAAGGGGCGCCACTAGTAGAAATTTTGTGAACTCGGAGGGGATATCCATTACATGGAACTTTGCGGGCACCATTTGGGTTTCGTACGAGTTCGAGTCACTGTCCCCGAGAATGGGACGAGACGAACCGTCGTAGGCTTTGACGGTCAGGGTAGATGGGATCACGCGCCTTTCATTTATGCGGAGGGCCCTCATCATGCGAGGGGAAGGACATTTACCGATGATCCATTGTCCACTAATACCCCGGGGAGTGACATGGTGTTGAGCCGAATAGTGATGTACAAAGCTTCATTGTGTTGGGAGACATCTCTTGGCAAATCTTCATCGCGAAGGTGATCATACTCCCATATAGGTGAGGATCGTAGATTTGGTCCTTGTCTCGGGATGGAGAGTCATCAAGTCGGTCACTTCGTGCCTTTTTCTTGCGAGGCGAGTCTTTGCCGAAGCCCACAGGTTATGCGATGCCTTTTGTGGCGGTTGCCATCTCCGGTCAACATGTTGATTGAGTGGGAGCGCCGGGCCAGCGTCGGTTTTCTTCATCGGTGTATACTCGGGAGGCTGGACAAAGCTGAACCTTGGGCGACCCGAGGGGTTGGACTTACGTTACTGCGGTACTCACGGTATCCAGAAGGTCTCAATTCCGTCGTTGGCAAGGCTTTTACGCTCTTTTATCCCTTTTTGCTTTGGGGAAAGGCGGCGGAGTAGAGTACATAATAATCAAATCCCCCAGATGGCTCCCGAGCGTTCCCAGCTGTTATCACCGGCCTCGAATCTCTCCTTCAATTTTCTTTGGGAGGAAATTTTCTTTTTCTTAGGAGGACGGTCCTCGTGTATCCAATCTTGATAGTCCCTTTCAAGGCAATCGGGACAGTCACAAATATCCCACCAAATGTGTTCTACAGTGGTGGCGGATTTGGGACCTCGGGTTGGCGGTCTTTGGAATGACTTTGAGTGGGCGGAGTCGGGGGATCTGCTTTGGGCTCGTGCGGTAGCGAGTGATTGGACTCCGCCGGATAATGAGAGATATTGAGGTCCCGGGGAACGGGCATATGTTTGTCCTTCAAGGTAGCCCCGGTCGGTTGGGATATTGTTAAGGTCCCAAGTGGCGTGTGGCCTCTTCAATCGAGCCTGCATGCATTACAGCGTTCTTCCCGGGGATTTGATGGTGACCATATTTCTTTAAGCTTGTTCACTGATTTTCATCACTCGGGCGATATTTGTGGGATCATCACTTTGAGAGGGGACAGCGGCAGTTATCTCTAGAACTCTTTCGTCACGGCTTTGTTTGGGGGCCGGTTGCCACTGTAAGTCGGCGGGCGGGAGTCCGGCGGTGGAAACATAGGAATCTTGGGGTAGCATCTTGATGTATCAGGACTATTAAGAAGAGGAGGAGAACCCTTCTTGTCTTTGCGGTAAAGGTGCCATCGGAATTGAGGCGATAGTCGAGCCATGACTTGCGACTACCCCGGTAGGTCATCAATTTGAGCCTCATGTCGAAGTCTCATTTGTTCTACCAGCTGGATCCAATCTTGGTGCATGCGAGGGATTTTGGAGGACGGAGCAACGTTATCCCCATCATTGCCAGGCGATGCGGACATTACGAAACCCGGAGTTGGAACAAACGGCGAAGGCGATGACGCTTTGACTCTTCCCAGCTGATCAAACGGTGACCCGGTGCCGAAACCAAGCTTTGTGCGGAGGCTGCGGGGGGGAAAGGACACGAAGGTTCGAGATGTGCAGGAATGGAAGGAGGGTAGGTGTTTGGGCTTTAGGCTCATGCAACATGCGGTTATTTGTTCACGTTTACTTAAAACATGTTTTATTAACCTAATCGGTTGGAAAAGATTGCTCTTCTTTTCGCAAACTACTCTGATTCTGGATCGGTGGGCCCGTCACTACGTCTATAAGCCCCTCGTATTCCACGTATTTCGACCTCCCGGGGTGGGCGGCCCGGGCGAGGTCCTATAGGGCAAGCGGGTCCCACCGACCGAAAGAAAACGATCCTAAAAGTCGGCGGGTAATCGAGTCTTAACGAGCATTCGATGTAAATTACGGACAAAGGCGCGTGAAAGTCAAGATCATGTCCGAGGGCTCGACAAAAAGTCGGCATGATTTGGGTGATAAGCGTCCACGATTGATCTTGACTTGTCGTCGGTTAAGCCGTAATTAGGCATGGAATAGTCATTAATCCTTGATGACTCGGTGTCAATCTTTGGGAGTCAGTGTATAATTTGTGCCGGTCAGAGCCGAAGTCAAGGCGCCGGTCAATATCTTGGTCAAAGTCTGCGGCGGAAAACCGGCGAACTTCGGCGACTGATTAGGGACCCGAGAGATATTGAGTCGGTATGCCGACAAAGGCTTGAAAAGGAAAGGTCTATACACGGACGGGGCATGACACAGACCGGACTAAAAACCAACCGGGTCTCGGACAAAGTGTGTCACGGACAAGTGCATGGTCGACACGAGGCTCCATGGGATGTTTGGAGTAGTCCTGTGCTCATCCGAGAGGCGTAATAAGACCAAACGGACCGCGACAAGGATTTCCCGGGTTAAGGACGTAGTGTGCGGTGTACGGTCACGTGCGCGTAGTGTGCAAGCGATCTATATTCTTTTAAGTAAAATAGAGATTTTTTTATGTGTCTTAAAAATATGATGCATGATTTTTTGGAAATTTTCTTTTTTTTTGAAAATCTTTTTTTGAATTTTTTTGAAAATTTTAATGAGCACATAAGCACGGAAAATTCCGACAGGTTAGGGACATTATTCCGACAGTCAAAATTTTGACTTTCTCAGGCGGCCAAAACAACATGAAAGCTGTGCAAAAATCAACACACACACAAAAATGATTTTCAAAGCCGGGACGGAAGCTTGACCCTCAAAAGCTTTTTTTTTGAAAACGGTGATACCGGTACGTGGGATTGTTAGACCACAATTTATCCCCGACTCGTGTTAGGAGGCGATAACGGGAAATTTAGTGGTTTCCACCAATATACCGAATACCATTTTTTATTAAAAAGCTTAGTCCCCAGCGGAGTCGCCACTGTAACGATGGTGTTGCCTTTTTCGCGGGAAAAATTCGATTTTTGCGTTTCTTTGAAAAACCAAATAAAACCGGAAAAAACGGAGTCGCCACGCCATTTTAATTTTGAAGGGCCAAAACTTTGAAAAAAGCCCGAGATCAGAGATTTAGGTTCGGAGGTCATGTTACGCGTCGGGAAGGACGTTAGTGTGCACCAGCGCGCCTCGTAAACGAGTCTTCCAAGCTGAAAATCATTTGTGTGTGTGTGTGTGTGTGTGTTTTGGCCAAAATAAGTTGAAACTGGAAAAAGTAAAAATTGGGATGTCTTTTAAGACTTTAAACTGATCCCATGATTTTGGAGAATTTTTGGTTTGAGATTTGGTACTCAAAAAACCTTTTGAAGTTGAGAAGTCACTTCTGCCAGAAGGAAATGGCAGCAGACACCTGATTTTGAAATGGATTCAAGGGTCCTAAAACTTCATAATCTGGATGAACTCAGAGAATGAAAGTTTCTCTAGACTCCTTGAATAAACTTTGTGTGAAAGAAATTTCCATTTTGGAGAAGATTTGAGGGGTCAAAACCTTCTGGAAACCTCAGATATGAGATCTGGATTCCCAGAAGCTGATGAACTAGCCTCTGAAAGAAAAATTGAAAAGAGGAGTTTTACTCACCCAAAAAATAAGGTAAAAAATATGTCTGGAAAGCTCTGGATGTTGGCTACAAAAAGTGTTTTGTAGTCAACACCAAATTCAAGTTCATCTGTGTCCAAAAATTAAGACCATGGACTGAGGTCTGAGAAAATTGCTACTGGACAGCAACTTCTCAAGAAAGAAAATATGATTTTAAGGGGGTTTTGCATCCATGCTTGTCCCCATTTCCTAGGTTTTGGTTAGTGATCACTAGACATTTTAGTGGTGAATCAACTATACCAAACCATCCTTAAGGTACATTAGGACTAAGCATTTCATTTGCTTGGGGAGGGGATTTTACCCTTTGAAAATCAAGATTTAGTGCTTGAAAATGGTTTTAGGGTTTTGAAAGTGCATTTTTGCAAGTAAGAAAGAAAAGCTTTGAAAATAATGTTGATCTTTGTAGAAGATCATCCATGGAGATGGTCTTCCATGGTGATCTTCTTAGATCTAGAGAAAGAAGATGAAAGAACTACATTTTGTAGTTTGAAGATGCATGCATGGATGAGATTTAGGGTTAGGAAGAGGAGGGTTTACCAATCTTCCTTGTGTTCTTGAGTGTTTGGCTTGAGTGTATGAGTGTTTAGGGCTTTAATATGAGAGTGAATGGATGAGTATGAGTTGGGAAAGATTGGAGAGAAAAAGGTGACAATTCTTGAGAATTCTCACTGTTTTCTCTCTATATTTCGCCAGAACTTCGTTGCTATTGTGTTCTTCCTCTTATTTTTGTGACTGGAGGGCTCAATTTATAGCCCTCTGAAAATTACATACTTGTCCGCGCGGATAGGATCAGGCAGCGTGCACTGTTCATTAAATGCAGCTTCAGCTTTGGACAAGAAGAATAATCTTTTTCAAAATTCAAATTGACCAGCCAGTTTTTGTTTCGGCATTGCTATATTTGGTTTTCTTCATTTGTTTTTCTTTTTTGAGATTCTTTTTAAGGTTTAACCTTAAATAACAATGCCCATTTACCCTCACTTTGTTAGAAATGTTAGGATAGTTAGGAATTGTTAGAAATGTTATAACTTCCGTTAATTT